>JAODAL010003885.1:0-165725 GCA_025379985.1 Phyllomedusa bahiana | reverse complement strand
GGGTAAATATTAAAACAACCAAAATCCTAGGGTTGATTATAATCAATGTCCTAAAACAAGGGCACTCAGATCCATCAAAAAACAAAGGGAGAAGTGCCGCTGCCATGTTGTCCTATCATGGTCAGACCTGCAATGATCCATTGCATATCCTAATTATATGTCACAGATGTCTCAAGTGGACTAAACCCTTCAAAACTGCATCATTCGCACTAGGTCTAGGATTGTTGTATACAGTTTCGCAAAAAAAAAGTAGTCCGCCAGATGAGAAACCCAGCACTGCTAAATGTACACACAACATAAGCATTTGATCTGTACCTGGAATGGGGATGATGGGTATGTTGTCATTGGGGACCACTCTTGGCGAGTTGCTGTCATCGACATAGAAGTGAGCGGTCTGAAAGCACTTCCTGTAGAAGAGAAGACGGAAATATTAATGGCACGATAGTAAAGTCAAACACTAACTCTGGTTCAGTGAGTTGACGGAGTCCCCTCTATAGAGGACATCTACACAGAACACAACATTAGAGCTGCCCGAGTTGGTGGACTTTGCTCTTGTCCATGTAGCAGCCTGAACAGTGCCAGATACTTCTCAAACATATAACACAAAACTTTTGGAAAAAACTGATCATGATACAAAGCGCAATTACGTCACATGGTTCGCTCAAGTTTTTTTGTTTATGTTTTTTAGTTATCACCATTAAACGCACCAGGAGAGTAAACGAGCCATCAGGACCTGCACACAGACACAAGATCTACCACAAGGCACATGCTTCTCAACGCCAGGGACTGGGTGGCACATGTTTCCCCTCACACAGTTAAAAGCCCACGACCCAGCACTACAACGGGAGAAGTGGTCTGGTCAGGCCTTTTGTGATGGTCTCTGGAAAAGGCCCCACAGGACAGATACACAGTGACACCGAGCAGGGACTGACAACGAGACAGCTACAAAAACACAGCAGCCATTTACCTGTACTTAAAGCAAAGCAGAGAACACAGGCTGTTCATCATAGACAAGGCACTAAGCAGCCAGGCATTGAGAGCTCCAAGCAGCTTTTGCATGGTGAAGTTGAATGAGGCTTGACTGAGCAGCGTCACCGTTCACTGCTGAGCAGCCAGGGGCCGGAGCTGAATGTATAATGAGCCAGTTCTGTGAGAGCTATTGTGATGACTGGGGGGGTCTCTCTTGCCTGGTTGCAGCCCATAACAATGGACCTTCTCCTATGCATAGATACTCCTCTCTCTCTGCCGACTAATGAACTGCTCTCAAGCACCTGCCTGGGAGCCCGGCTCATCCATCATGTAATACATGGCACGGAAAGTAAATATGTATTCACACAGTTACAAGTCCACATTATAACCACATCGTTTCCTGGAATGTTAGACAGTCCAGTCAGGACAGGTTCCTTCAAACAAGCAGGTCCCTGTGTGACCAGCTGATGCCAGTCACCGAGGTGCGGACGGAGGGGATCCATCATCACTTACTGCTGCAAAATCCTATTTCATCAACTTTTGGCTTTTAATATGCTTTTTTTCTGACATGTGTGCATTGAATATATAACTATATATCTTTGAATAGACAGATATGAATATGGATAAATATAGTGTATCTAAAGATATAGATGGATGATAGAGCGAGAGATCACTTTGTATGTAACTCTGTCAAGCTCTACTTTATCCATCCATGTATCTATCATTGTATATATCCATCTATCCCTTTATAAATGGAAACTCTACAACAAAAATCTCAGCAGGTACCAAGACTCATGCAAACAATTTATGGAATATTTGAAACCGCATTACTGACATCTTTTCTACATGTAAAAAATAGAGGGTTCTAGCACACATTCTGATCAAACTGTGTATGCCCACTTACAGTGTTAAAGGGGTTGTCTCACTACAATGATTCATCTTACCTCAGTTTTGTTTTCTTGGCTTCACTTCACTGAATTCAGGTGTGTGATTACTGGCTTCCACTAGGCTGCAGTAGAAGCCAGGTCTGTAGCTATAGCAACCAGCCTGGCATCTATCAAAAGAAAAGGACTGAACAGGCGGTTTTTGAAAGACTAAGGGGAGTAGGACCCGAGGAGCTGATGCAGCCCATACAAGAGGGGATATCTCCGAATAGGTAGGATACTATTAATGGACACATATTGCAAAGTGACTTGTTTTTGCACGATCTTGAACATAAAAAGTAATTGTTGTAGTGAGACAACCCCTTTAAGGTAACTTTATCAGGTAGAATTTTATCTATAGTTGCTTCTCCTAGGGCAAAAGCCTCCATTGCATTCAGGGTAAAAGGTTCCATTCAAACTGATCTCTGTAACTGTGTGTATCCATCCATCTATCCATTTGTACATGCATCCTTCTGTCTATGTCTATGTATCCTTCCATCTATTTATCTGTATATTTCTCTCTCTATGTATGTATATTTCTATCGACCAAATTATATATCCATCTATGTATGTTGCATCCACCTTTCGATGTATCCAGCTATCCATCAAGTATTCATCCATCCATCTTCAACAGTTTCAGACAAACTCAGAGGATAACAAGGAGAAACATGGAATATACAGCCATATACATAGACACTATCAGTATCAGAGGCACCAACAAGACGTTCTATGAATGAAGCCACATTTCAGAATATTTTATTACTTACGGCTGTTATTGCTTTATGTTTTCACCAAAAGAAGTGATGTGAATGTATCCGTTGTCTTGATCTTCTAATTTGTGTATATATGAACAAATGAATGGAAATTATGATATATCGGTGGATTCCATACCCTCGAACATCAGACCTGGTTTGCATCTAGTTCCTGGTTCATTTTCCTAGTTATTTCCAATGAACCCATAAACAAGTCAAGTACGATCCTCTGCTTCGGAGGGGCTCTGGTATCAATAAAAACCAATTTAATGCTTGAACTGGAGGCGAATTGAGTGTCCACACAACCATTCCAAATGTTGGATTTTCCTGGGGGATGTCTAAAGTCTCCGTATATTGAGCTGGATGCTGCCTAAGACACTTCAACACTTAGGCTGCCTACATCTTTTGTCTTCATAGTTGCTGGAAACTAGGTTAGACCCCTTTAAATGAGGACACCTGTACATAGTCTTCTAAAGATAAGCTATTAGCTGCACCATACACATGACACAAATCCAAAATGCCAAATCAGAAGACCAACATCTAGAGAACATCTAGAGAATGCATCACTGCAGCTTCATTAGGCTATTACTCCACTACGTGCCAGTTTTTACAGCGTTTTTCGTTTTATAAAAAAAAACTACTGAAAAGATGTCCCATAGGCTTCTATAGTAAAAGGTTCTGTTGACTCCACTGAGCTTTTTTTCTGCTCATTTTATTTGCTGGTCGTTTTTTGAAACATGGTGCAAAACATTACTGAGCAGGGCAGAAAATTTACTATTGGAGTCTATGTAAAGCAACAGGCAGCCGAAAAGCGGACTTTTTTCAGCAGCTTTTGACAGGCAGTGGACAAAAAAAAACCTCATTTTACGTTTTTTTTTTCGATCGTTTTTTTTTTGTCCACTGCAGTGTAGACATAGGCTTAGGGTAAATTCACATGCTCTGGAATAACTGTGGGATTTAACTGCAGATTCCACATCAAAAATCTGCAAAAATGTCCAGAAAGACTCATCTGGGAACGGAGTGCATGCTTCAGATTTTCTCATCAAATCAAATCAGTACTGTTGCAATTTTCCATTACCAGCATGCCAATACGGTTTCAGATTTGTTGCAACTTTTTCGCAATCCATTGGGTGAAATTCCCCAAAAAACTAGAGTCAAAATCTGCATACAATGCATTAACAGATCAATCATGAATGTTCAGTGACAGTAAACCGCTTTAGGGTGTAGAGCCTATACTATTTAATTAGCTATACACTGTTTAATTTTCTTATTGTTTTTGCTAATGGCTTAGATTAAGGAGCTATAGCCTTGGCCTAAGAATCCGATAATTCCAGGCATATTCACTCATCAAGCTGTGGAAAATGAGATATAATCAGTAGAGGTTTTCATTCATTGATAGCAAGTAGAGATATGGCAAGGAATTAAAACACAAGGTAGAAGTGGAATTTTCACAAGTTTAAGTAATGATTAGAGAAGAGGTTGTCTTTAAAAAACCTTTTGTAAGATACCTTATCACAGAGAACCCATGGCATGTTTATGTCCATCCATGTCCAGCTTAGTTATGGCACCCATTTTTCTACTAAGCACACAGACTCACTAGTGACCCCATCCTGAACTGAACTGTGGTAATCACCTAGTTTAGAGGGTATGACAATCTATGGAATGAATGGGGGCCGTAACCACTCTCCACATGGAAGGCTGAGCAATGGTGATTGCTCAGTAGACAGTCTATCTATACACTCATTGGCACATAAGGCATCAAAACAACCTGCTCCAATTTCTGGAAAACAGAGGGTGAGAGAAAAAAAATGAATGAACCAGTGGAGCAAGGTTGATGAGAGTTGAAGCTTTTTTGAAAATAAAACAGGTTTTCTATAATAAAAGGAGTCCCTTAAATCTTAGCCAAAGTGGAGATGAGCTACAACTCCCATCTCTGGAGGACCTTGTATTTCCATAAATTACATACAGTTGTGCTCAAAAGTTTCTATACCCGAGGAGAATTTTTGCTTTCTTGGCCTTTTTTCAGAGAATATGAATGATAACACACAAACTTTTTTTCCAGTCATGGTTAGTGGTTGGGTGAAGCCATTTATTGTCAAACTACTGTTTTTATTCTTTTTAAATGACAACCCAAAAATATCCATATGACCCTGATCAAAGTTCACATACCCTGGTGATTTAGGCCTGATAACATGCACAGAAGTTGACATAAAAGGTACAGTAACATCCTCACCTGTGACCTGTTTGCTTGTAATCAGTGTGTGTGCATAAAAGCTGAGCGAGTTTCTTGGATCCAGACAGACTCTTGCATCTTTCATCCAGCCACTAACGTTTCTGGATTGTAAGTTATGGGGAAAGTAAAAGAATTGTCAACGGATCTACGGGAAAAGGTAGCTGAACTGTATAAAACAGGAGAGGGATACAAAAAGACATCCATGGAATTGATAATGTCAGTCAGCAGTGTTCAAACTGTGATTAACAAATGGAAAATCAGGGGCTCTGTGAAAATCCAACCACGGTAAGGTAGACCAACAAAAATTTCGGCCACAACTGCCAGGAAATTATTCAGGATGCAAAGAAAAACCCACAAACAACATCATCTGAAAAAACAGGACTCTCTGAAAACTAGTGGTGTGGTTGTTTCAAGATGCACAATAAGAAGTTCGCAACTTGAGAAAGCAGAGCAAGTGAACTCTGCGAAATGCGTCATTTTTACTTTAGTGAAATAAATAAAGCACTAATTTATTTGGTCAGGTATCAAGTGTCCTTATTTCACATATTTTAAACTAGCACCTGAGTGCTCATAATTCTGTCACTACGATAATAATGGATAATGGATTTAACATATCCTGCTAAGATGCACAATAAGGAGGCACTTAAAGAAAAATGGGCTGAATGGTCGAGTCGTCAGAATAATGCCATTACTGCGAAAATACCACAAAGTATCTCGCCTACAATACGCCAAACAGCACAGAGACCAGACTCAAAACTTCTGGAACAAGGTAATTTGGAGTGATGAGACCAAAATGAAACTTATTGGCCTCAACCATAAACGTTACATTTGGAAAGGTGTCAAGGCCTATGATGAAAGGAACACCATTCCTACTGTAAAGCACGGAGGTGGATCGCTGATGTTTTGGGGATGTGTGCGCTACAAAGGCACAGGAAACTTGGACAAAGTTGAGGGAAAGATGAATGCAGCAAGTTATCAGCAAATACTGGAGACAAATTTGCACTCATCAGCCCTGAAGCTGCGCATGGGACGTACTTGGACGTTCCAACATGACAACGATCCAAAACACAAGGCCAAGTCGACCTGTCATTGGCTACAGCAGAACAAAGTGAAGGTTCTGGGGGGCTATCTCAGTCTCCTGACCTCAATATTATTGAGCCACTCTGGGGAGATCTCAAGCACGCAGTTCATGCAAGACAACCCAGGAATTTACAGGAACTGGAGGCTTTTTGCCAAGAAGAATGGGCGGCTTTACCAGCTGAGAAAATAAAGAGCCTCATCCACAACTACCACAAAAGACTTCAAGCTGTCATTGATGTTAAAGGGGGCAATACACAGTATTGAGAACTGGAGTATATAAACTTTTGATCAGGGACATTTAGATGTTTTTGGTTGTCATTATGATTTAAAAATAGAAAACACAGTAGTTTGACAATAAATGGCGTCACCCAACCACTAACCATGAGTGGTAAAAAGGTTTTTTGTGTTATCATTCATATTCTCTGAAAAAAGGTCAAGAAAGCAAAAATTCTACCGGCGTATGTAAACTTTTGAGCACAACTGTAGAAACCACAATCATTTCACCATGAAATACTCCACTTCTCCTGTGGGGGTGCTGCATTGGAATTGTACACTTGGTGCCCAGTTTTCCCACAGATCATTGATGTCAGGTGGCAAGACACTTTAGTCATCTTATCAGATGATTATTCCAACAAAAAGGAATTGGCCAAAGTGACACAGTCATTAAAGGAGTCATCTTATCTGGCTGTTTCACAAAATTGCTCTGCACAGGCAGCTTCAGGCTCTTACTTCCTGTTCAGGCTGTGGGCTCTTCTGCAGCAGCGATCGGCATTTCAACTCTGTTTTTCCTACCTGAGCCTGTTAGAGTGGCATTGGTGATTGAAGGCTTTCAACAGCAGAGTAAAAGGGTAAATGTTTGTCAGTAAGAAACATAAACAAGCTCCTGTGCTTCTGATGAGACACAGCAGGGAGTGACTTCACCATCCCTGCCTAGAGCAATGAGAGCAGAGAGGTGGTCCGTCACCTAGGAAACCGTCTGTAAAATAGCAGGAGAGAAGAACTGCTCCATCTCTGAAATGAAGCAAATTCAGAACAGCAATGTAATTGGTAATAGACTTTATTTAGTTTTACCTACATGTATAAAGCTAAGTAATGGGGGTGAGAATAGTCCTTTCAGCTTTATTTGCATAAGACGAGGGACATGCTTTGACTTGTCTATAGCTATGATGTTTCCTAAATCTGCAGACACTTCTAATATGATGACTTATTCACACCCAGTCTCTGCTCACTTTTTCTATATGAAACGCAAGAGCGGCCTCCTTTCAGTAAGACTGCTGGAGCCTGTGAACACTATGTGGCACTCGTTCCCTTTAATAAATCTACCTGAATAGGTTTACAGTCACATCCCGCCTCCTCTGTATTTTCTTAATGCAGCCTCAACAGAAAATTCCTGCTGTAAATTCACAAAGTAAAATGTCTTCAGTGCAGGGAAAAAAAAGCTTTGCTGAGAAATACAGCAAGATAATGTCAGCTAAACAAATATTTCCAGTAAATAGCAACAATAATTCACAAAAAAGCAAATGTTTCTAAGTTGTGTGAAGGTCAGCGCTGAAGGCATGTACAGTAAACAGTGCCTGCTGTAGAGTAACCATGACAAGGCAGAAGAAAAGTGACAAAGCAGCCTGAACCTAGAAAATGTGTGCACACTGATCATCTGGAGACATGCATTGCTGCATAAAGATGAAAGAACCCAGGGCCACAATGCAGCTTGGGGCCCCAATACAAAATCTATCCCAGGCTTCTTCAAGCATCACCTGGCATGTACAAGACCAGAAGTACCTGGTCTCCACATGTGACATTTGCCTCCCATGTAACCAGGGGCACCATCAGCAAAAATATTCTCTCCTTAAAGGAGTTGTCTCCCTACAGAGTTTCATAGGCTGCATGAATGAAATACTCTGTCACTTCCTGGTTCATACTGACTAATTTGCATACAGCTCCATGCTTGAATTCAATGCTGTGCTTTCAGTTGCTAATTAGATCAGATTAGCTCAGAAGCTTCTCAAACTGCTCTCAGAAGGCTTTATCTGATCCCTCAAACAAAAGCCCTAATTACAGTTCTGTTTATTTTACATAAATCAAGTTCTTTACTGCCCAGCACCACAGACATGTCACTCACTGCTATCTCATAGAACAAACAGCAGGGGGAGAATTGTTTACAGGTCGGTTACTGAGGGAACTGAAATAGCCAGGGAGGTCATAAATTCACTTGTATCTCCTTAGGGAAAACAGATGAACAAAGCAATATATTTGGAAAATGTCTTTATTTTGTGTTCCCTACAATTTGAAAGCTATTCTTTGTAGCGAGACAACCCCTTTAAAGCAATACTTCCTAAAGGGGTTGTCCAGGTTATTTAAAAAAAAATAATTCACACTGCTGCCTGATAAAAAAAAATAAAGCTTACACACCTCTCTTCTCACCTGTGTCCCAGCGCTGCGGCTATCTCCACCATTGTCTGATGTCACTGCTCAGAAGCGAACACTCTGAATGGTGATGGCAATAAGAGGCACATGACTGCTGCCGCCAATCAGTGGCTGCAGAGCTGACATTCTGTATGGCCTGAGTAAACATAAGATCTGTAGAGACACGCGGCAGTGATGGAATGCAAGTGAGAGGAAAGGGGAGTAGAAGTAAAAATATTTTATGAAAATGACCCAGACAACCCCTTTACAGGTACATTCAAACAGGTCGGATCTACTGCAAAATCTCTTCGACAAATCTGCAGAATAAAATTTTTTGCTGAAAATCTACACCCAAAAATCTCTTAAACTTTTTCTGCAGATTATAGGGCAGATTTTGCTTTTCTACATTTCTCAACTATCAAATCTGCTCAAAAACTCACAACAAAATTTGCACAAATTGGTATGATTTTTCAGTGCAGATTTTCTGCAAAATTTCATTCTGAAGATCTGCTGTGGAAGTTTGATTAAATATACAACATTTTTTTCAGATATTTAGAGAACTTAACAAAAAAAAATCTCTGTATATGCTGGACCTCTATGGCATGTTCTCCACTTAGCCGTAATGCCAGTACATGTGGCATAAGAGCGCTGAAGCCATTGAGACCATTTTATAACATTTGAGGCTCTTTTTATTTTTTTGGTGCAGAAACCAGGCAACCCCTTGAAAGTTTTGTATCTAATTCTTTCTTCACAGATGAAAGATATTTGCTGATTCTGCAGAGACTTTGCATATGAATAAATTGTAATCAAGACTAGTTGTTCTATTGTTCGAGATGAAGTGCGCAACGTCTGTGATGAAACTCTGTAATGCCTTCATGTAAAATATGCTGGTCTATTGAGATGGATAGAGACCAGAGATACACTATACGAGTATTCTATATCAAAACCACATGTCTAATATTATTTAGGTCTCCTTTATGTGACTGAATTAGCTCTCACCAGACAAGCCATGGACCCCACAAGATGTCCTATGATATTTGGCACCATGATTAGCAGTAGATGCTTCAAGTCCTGTAGATTGTGAGATGGGTACTCGATGGATTGGACTTGTTTATTAAGCACACCCTACAGATGCTTGATTGGGTTAAGATCTGGGGAATCAGGAGGCAACATGATATACAAAAGATATGATGGTCCAGTTCTGATGCTTACATGCTTATCATAGGCACTTTTGGAAGTGGACAGTATGGGCACTAAAACTGGTCTGAGACCTTGAAGTCTCATCTGCTGCAAGCGGTGATTCACTGTGTGTTCTGATACCTATCATAATTCATGGTAAATTCATCTGCAATTTGGACTAGATGGGCTAGCCTTCTTTTTCCATTCATATTACTGAGCACCAGGATCCTGTCGCTGGTTCACTAATTGTCCTTCCCTTTGGTAAAAATTAACCACTGTAAAGCAGGAAAACTCCACAAGACCTGGGCGACATGTATGAATTCGATTTTTTTTACTTGCCGCCGACACTCCAGATTTTTGGCGCATTACATAGAGCTTAGTGCGCCAAACATCTCTCAAAGTTCGTCTCATTACACTCTATGCCCATACAAAGTTTGGCGCATTAAGCTCAATATAATGCGCCAAACTTTGTATGGGCATAGAGTGTAATGCGCCGATCTTTGAGAGACGGATGAAGGTGTATAATGTGTATAATGTGCCTGAATGTATGAAAGTGTTTTTTGTGCAATTAAATAATGGAGTCTAAAGTTCAATGCACCTCGCATTTGTGTTTGGCGCGTAACGAAACTTTGGCGCATTAGCAATGCGCCAAACATGTATAAAGGCTATGGGCGACATGTATGAATTCGAATGCGTACTTTTTTATTTACTTGGCGCCGACAACACAGTTCTAAATAGATATAGAAGAGTGTAGGATACGACAGATTTTTGGCGCATTACATAGAGCTTAATGCGCCAAACTTTGTATGGTCAGAGAATGTAATGCGCCAAACTTGCCGCACTAAGCTCTATGTAATGCGCCAAAAATCTGTCGTATTCTACACTCTTCTATATCTATCTAGAACTGTGGTGTCGGCGCCAAGTAAAAAAAAAGTACGCATTCGAATCCATATATGTTGCCCTCTTAATGTTTCAATGCTCAGATTCTGAGATTCTAAGAGTGTAGAATACGACAGATTTTTGGCGCATTATATAGAGCTTAATGCACCAAGTTTGGCGCATTACACTCTATGCCCATGCAAAGTTTGGCGCATTAAGCTCTATGTAATGCGCCAAAAATCTTCATACTGTCGTATGCTACACTCTTCTATATCTATTTAGAACTGGAGTGCCGGCGCCAAGTTAAAAAAAGTAAGCAGCCGAATTCATACATGTCGCCCCTGATGTTTTGGAGGAGTTCCAACCCAGTCATCCAGCCATCACACTTCAGCCCTTGTCTTCAAAAATGCTCAAATCCTTACTCTTTTCCATTTTTTTTTTTTTTTTTTAATTTCTAACACCTCAATTTTCAAGAACTGACTTCCAAATGTATCCTATCCCTTTGACAGGCGCCTATGCTAAGAGATAGTATAACTCACTTCATTTGGTTTTAATGTTACGGCTGATCAGTGTCCAAACAAGATAGATAAAGAAATATCTATATGCAAGGACATGAGAAAGACCGATACAACAGATAGACCTAAGCCCAAATCCGCAAATTTAAAAGCATTATAAATAAACTTCTATTGTCAGAAAGATCTCACTATGAAGAAATCAATGAAATGTCACCACCCTTGACTGAAAGAGGAAAAATCTGCCGCATTGAGCGGGGGATAGCTGTGTATTATTTAACAATATGTCACTTTTCATCATGCTGCCTTTTGTCCCAAATTCCATGCACCCTGGGGGGAAAGGATGGGTAATTGCAGGCAGAGAATGAATAGTGGGAGTATGTTTAATGCATCCCTGGAAATAATCAATCAGCCCAAAGAGCCTTTTCTTCCATTGCTTCAAGCATACACAAAATATGATACAGGTTATGATTATGAGGGCTTCTTCATCTATATTGCACACATCTACCAAGAATTGTATCAAACTTCGTCTAATTATTACACACAGGAAATATTATAAAAATATAACTGGATATGTGTGAATAAATCACATTAGAAAGAGAATACGATAAAAGCATAGCTGTTAGTACATCGGCATTAAAAACCCAAAAGGGCAAAACCAATGCACAACTCTTACATAGCCACTGCCAAACAGCAGGTTACAGGTAGAGCAAATCCAAGCTATACATGTGTTTGGTTCATTGTGAAATAATGTGAGGATCTCATCAAGGTGATGATAAAGTCTGAGCCAGAACAGATATGGGAGTGAGAAGGGTCAGCTCAGACAGGAATATCACCCTACATGTCTCTATAACCATAGGACAGCCTGTGAGGACCTGTTTAGTAACGGTCTTGGCATGGCTATAAAAGACATTACTTTGTTACAGGTGAATTGTCTTCTTAATGCATTTACTAATACATTAGAAGTTTTGTACTGTATATTCCCATTCACTAGGATTTATCTGTTAATACTAAGAGCTAGGGTCTTGACTTTAATATCAGCACCTTTCCTGTAATTTGGGTTTGGGAAACCCCATAAGAAATAGACCCTAGTGGTAAATGATTGGTTGTTATGTCACCTTCACATGGGGAGTTGTTCTGCTGGACTGGTAGAGCATATTACTGCGTTTGAAGACTCCTCAGTTGGGTCAGACTATGTTAAATTGTACCTCAACGATTTGTCCCAATATAGACATCTATCACCTATCCTTAGTATATGTGATAAATTTCTGATGACTGAAGGTCCCACTGATAATATAAAACAAGGGCTCCCGCCCGTCCTCCGCCATATTGCACCCGCTGTACTCCTTTATCTTCATCGGTGACATACGCTTTGAATGGAGCAGCAGTGGGCATGTTTATCCAATGCCCCATTGAGGTAGGACAAGGGACTCAGGACCTCCATTTTAGCAGTCCCTGGAGATCCCAGTGTTAGAACCCCTGGCGATCAGAAATGTATCACCTATCTTGTTGATAAGTGATAAATATCTATGGTGGTCAACCTTTTTAAAGGCATACTCATAAAATACTAAACGGTATCTTCTTACAGAATCTACAAGCAATAACAGGCGGCCGCCGTTGTTAGGACCAATTATCCAAAGCCTGGTTCACATATGCATTGGAGGCTCTGTAAGAAATAATAGAGCACTACAGAGCCACTACAACAGAAACCCAATGGACTTCAAAATAGTCAATGGGGTCTGTTGTGCGCCACTGTTGTCTGTCATTTAACAAATCCAAGGCCGCCTCTCTGATGTAAATGTGAACTAGTCCTTAAAAAGTTTGCACATGATTTGAAAAATATGGCTGCCTTCTCCCAAAACAGTGTCACATCTGTCCACAGATTGAGTGTGGTGCTGCAGCCTGGTCCCACTTTCTGTAACAAAGCTGAGCTGTAATACCAGACTCAACCCACGGACAGATGTGGCGCTGTTTCTAGGAGGCGGCAGCCATGTTTTTCAAATCCTGTAGCACTGAACAAAAAAAGAAAAAAAAGAAATCAATGACAAATTCTGCTCTGAAATTCTAGCTCTACAGAAAATGTAGTATCATCAAGTGGCAACTAGAGGTCGCTAGCTGTGTCTAGTTCCTAGTGCGAAGACATTATGTACTGAATTACAGCGGCAAGTAACACGTCAAAGCGAGGCCTTCAATTTTACAAACACAAGTCTGAACAGGAGCCACTGGGACACGACATCATCTCCTGGCCAAGTTTTTTCCCAGAACTAATCCAGCATTGTAGTTTAAAATGAATAATCACCCGGTGCTGAAAGTTTCACACATAAGAATATCCAACTCGCACGCAGGAATACTAAAAGGTTTCAATGGTCTCTCAATAAGGAATGAACGACAGAAGCGATTACAGAAATGCTTGCACCAATAAATCTTAGCCAGACATTTAATGTGATGTGAAAGGCTTCTGAAGCCTACAAGATACAGTCTTAAAAATGCATAATGCATCGAAATGGGAACCTTGGATTAAAACACGGCAACGTTCAATTTATGGCTCTCCTTACATGTCACTATTATCTGACCTTTATGATTCCTTTCCATTTAATTGACTATTTTGGGTTTACTTGGCAAAAAAAATTGCTTTGTTTTATTAGTGGAAGCTGGAAATATAGAGCTGTACCTTGTAAATAGCCTTTTGCCTGGCAGATAGAGCCAGCAGTCGACCAAGTCAAATTTATAAGAGGTAGCTTGGGATCAGAGCTTCAATTTAACTTGCACCCGATAGCAATGACGGATTTGTAGCATAGCTTCTCCAAAATAAATAAAGACTGCAGGTTGTGGATAGAGGTGAACAGTGCAGACATCAAATGCCTCTGACACAGTATCTAAACGGATATAAAAAATGCAGAACACAAACCCTTCTGATCCGCATGTAAATATTTGTAGAGGGAATTCAGGGCGAAAGGGAACGTGGGATTTGAATTCTGTACTTTGTACATAAAATTCTATCTTCTGGATTAAGGTGTGCACAGTATTTAGGATGTGCTGGTTTCTACACTGGGGTTAATTATAGTGTTATCGTTTTGTTTTTCTTGCATTGCATCACACAGAATAATGAACTATATTATTTGTAAAAGAAATTGACTAACGTATTATTTAAACATAAGTCTGCTCAACAAACAGCCATCTTGTATCCAACAGTAACATCCATTTGTATTTTTTTTAATTTGGTGTTAAACAGGGCTGTGGAGTCAGAGTCGTTATAAAATACACCAACTCCGACTCCCAAAATATATAATAAATTGGTACAGTTAAATGTAGTGCCAAGAGCAAGAGGGATTGAGTCTTGCTAGTGCTCCTGCTTCCATATTTTCAAAAACAAACAACAATTTGCCAGCTCACCACTCCTTAGTTGTAGGGCTGCACGGCTGCTCTCTGGAAGCATGAGTCCATGAAGATGAAAAAATAACAGTTTGCCAGCAACTCCAAGATCAATGAAAAACTGGAGGTCTTTATTAAACAAGGTAAAAACGTGGAGACAAAAGATGGCAGCAGATGAGGAGTTTAATTTTGAAAAGCATCTGGATGACATGGAGCAGGCAGAGTGTTGTCGCAGGGGAAAAGATTCTGCTCCCATAGCAAACAGATTGACCACATTTCAGCAAAATTTTTCATTTGCTTTCAAAGAAGTAGAAGAGTTCAACCGTTCATCAAAACTGACTGTGCATGAGGCCAATTCATTTATACCCTGACATTGTTAGAGATGTTGCCCTTGTGGTCACCGCTTTGCCACCAACCCAGGTTAATGTAGAGGGGCCGTTCTCAAGCCTGGAAATAATTAAATCAGATTTGAGATAATTTATGAAGGATCTGATGGAGGCGATACGATTTCTCAGAACAAATTCATAGACTCCACAAATGTTATTCAGGATGTTTTTGAAAACTTTTTTTTCCCCACTTACTGCAGCGTTATCCATAATTACAATTTATTACATTTTTTGTATTCTAAAGTTGTAACCAATAAATATATTTTATGTTCTACCTAAATAACTTGATTATCGTATCATAAAGTAATAAAAATCCTCCTGTTGCCATTTTACTACAGTAAAGTTATCACTTAAACATGTGCCATGTATGAGTGAATGAGAGTTGGTGTTAGGGAAATTGAGGCATCGGAGCTTTGGCTTACCGACCCCACAGCCCTGGTTTAAAAGACCTTTGATATAAAGATATGTCTCTGTTAAGAAGTCATAAAATGAGTCATAAGTCTCTACTGTCGACATCAGGTTCTTTGATGTAAAGTATATTTAGATATTGTAGTCTGGCGTTTAAGGTATATGACATTGCTGTAACCGCAAGTAGATGGATAAAGCTGCATTTCTTTGACCAGTTCCTGACGGGGCTGTTAATCCTCCTCTCCCCCCTTACTGACCAGGCACATTTTCCTTTTCTTTAGTACACGCAGATTTGAATGCTGTAACGAGTTCTTGTACTCCGTTATCCTACTAATTTTTTCACCTTTTTCTAGTGATTCATTAGGCTTTATTTTTGTCATTTGTACATTAGCTTTTAATATTTTTTTTTAAGAATATAAGGAAGAATAATATTTTAGTTAAAAAAGTTTTTTTCATGATTTTTTGTGTCACTTTTCCTTCATGGATATTTATGTATAGGTGATATAAAGTTTTAGAGTCATCAGGGGCAGGGCTAAAAGTTGCAACTTGGACTGTTTTTTTTTTTTTTAATATTTATTTTGTGTGTATTTTTTAATAATTATTTTACACATGCGCCCCCCCAAACACACACACAAACACACGCTGTCAGGAAAAAACCTCTGGGGACATCTTTACATAAGTTGTTTTTTTTTTTTTTGGTGTGTGTGTAATGGGTGTTTATGTTTTATACCCCGAAAAAAAAACATGCAGTGGTGAGCTCACTTGATCCTAATCACAGTCCAGCCAATGGAAGCATGATGAGGTAGAGGCAATGTGAATTTAAATAATCACCAGCTTCCGATTCTGTAGGAATTCTGATAAAAAAAACATTGTGATCTTTATTAGAATTCTTTAAAATCCAGCACGGTACACAGCAAATTTGGTGCAGCACTAGTACATCAGTAGTGTATAGGTTGTAAACTATCGCATATCGGACAAAGTCCATATGTATTCGTCCTAGTCACGATGGAAGCCAGTCTTGTGTACTTACTGCAGAGCTAATCTAGGTCTGTAAAAACCCAGCAGCACCTGTATCTACCAAGCCCCAGCAGTCACATAGTCACTGGCACAAATATATTCCAGAATGTCTATACAGAGCTATACAGCCACTGTACGGATGTTTAAAGTCAACGGGTGGTCGTGAAGTAGTTAAGAGCTTTGCAACATAATCATGTGATATGCTTCATATATATTTATTTAAGTAAGTTTTACTAAATATGAATTTGATTGGCCTGTATTGTTATGTCAGCTAATTAACATTTGTGATATTTTATTGGTATTATAATGTAAGGTGTGTACCCCAGGTCTTTGTCAATAAAAAGAGCATCCTGAGGGTTCCACTTTAGGGAGACTCGTGAAAGCCCACACCAATGGCTCTGTCTTATGTCTATTCCCCGTCTGGGTGGGACCCAGATGATAAAAGGATAAACGTTTCTTCTCCCCTAGGGGGAAATTTACGATAATCAATAAGTTAACTGGACTCTGAGGGTCCCACCTAAAGTTTAGCAACAATATTGATATCCTTGGAGTAATTCACCTCTAAAAGTTTGATGTTACTCTTTAAAAAATTGGTTGCTCTGTAATAATTTAAAGGAGTTTTCTCACTACAAGGATTGCTTTTTATGTTAAAGATCTTGCAAAAACAAGTCACTTTGCATTATGTGTCCATTAACAGTGTCCTACCTATTCCTAGATATCCCCTCTTATGGGCTGCATCAGCTCCTCAGGTCGCTATAGCTACAGACCTGTTCAATCTCTCATTATAGGCTACCAGCACTGGTTGCTATAGCTACAGACCTGGCTTCTACAGCAGCCTAGTAGAAGCCAGTAAACCCGCCCCTGAATTCAAAGTGAAACCAAGAAAACAGGACTGAGGTAAGATGAATCAATGTAGTGAGACAACCCCTTTAATGAATTGGGTACTATTTATTGTACTAGCAGTATGATTTTTTACGGTATATGTATTCTGACTAATTTACTATTAGATCTGTAAACACTTTCTTACCAAGATGGTTATTTATATTTTATTCTAAATTTACACTACAATTAATCATGGTACTTATGTATTTTTGTTCATAGTGGTTTCTTTGCATTTTAAGACCTTCCCACTTTTGTGTACATTTATAGATATATTTTTAATCTCATAGCAAGAAAAAAAATGTTTTCAAAGTGTGCGAATTTATTTGTACTAAACTGGACTTTTTGTGTAAAATAGCAGAGGTGCATAGTTAAATCAATTCTGTGCTTGGTATTTGAGCTTGAAAAGTAACGACCTTTCCTCGCCCAGAATAGTTGTCACTTACCTCCCTCAGTTAAATAATTTGTATAAATTGGTGGATTAAAAGCTCCTGCCATGATTCCAAATTGGTAAATCAATACAATCTTGATCCTCTGCATTGATCCTGCGTGAACCCCAGGATGGGTCAATACGGGGTGTCTAGATTGCCAACAAAGAATCACTTTTTAGATGCGGTTTATCCGGAAAGGAAATTGGTCGACCGCTGGATCCTGGCTCACCTGATCACACCTGTGCTGCCCATCACCATATTCATTTATTTATTTTAAGGCTATGTTCACACGGCTTATTTCAGAACGTATTTACGTCGGATTGCCGATCGTAAATATGTTACGAAATCAGTTGGAAATAAGTGTCACTTAGTGTGGCACGTATTTCGCGACGGATTTACAATCCCCATTCATTATATGTGGTAAATCCGTCGCGAAATCCGGCCCAATAATTGACATGCACATTGTTTTTCCGGCCGTTTTGCGGCCGCAAGTCCGCGGCGGCAATACGGCACGGAAATACATGTCGTCTGAACGATGACACGTATTTCCCATTAAAACCAATATTAAATGGCCTGCAACTTATTTCAGACTGATTTCGGAACGGATTTACGATCGTAAATACGGCGGCAAATCCGTTCCAAAATAAGCCATGTGAACGAGGCCTAACACCACCCGGAGTTACTTTCTAGACCAGGGGTGTATTATTAGGTGGTTCAGAGGAAGCAGTCACATCCAGGCCCTGGTGCCTAATATGACCCAAAACTCTCTTTGCCATACCATTATTATACACAGACGAGCCACATTATAACTGCTTCTTACTTTCAATGTTGGCAGTGCATAGCTCATGATGGAAGTCACGTGTGGTGAGCATGCTTGTTGGGTATATAAGGTAGATAAGATGGGCTGTCTGCACATGTATCCCTCGTTGCGGACATGGGTAAAAAGGACAATTTTTTAGAGTTGCAATAGGGATTATTAGGGGCTTTTGGGCTAAAGCTGGCAATATTTCTAACATTGTGCAGTATGTGAACTGTTCAGCTGCTGTTGTGCATATGCCATAGATGTACATCAACACCCATTTAAGCTACCTTGGGGTAAGTAAAAAAAATAAAATAAAATTAAGTTAAAGACAAATGAGCTAATGCTAGCCCTCTAGAAAATGGCATCATCAATTATGTCCAAATAGCATCCAAGTGACAAACTACCAGCTGGAGAAATCTTTTGTCCATAGAAGTAACAAAAAGACTTAAATTTGTTGACAAAGGTACAACTCTGCAGTCAAAACTGATCTTCTCTGTTCTACCTTGTGAAGGGCCTGCGGGGATGGGGCACGACTCAGGGCCCCTCTCTGCTGTCCTTTAAATCGGAAAGTCACGTACCACATCCTCGGGTTCTGCACTCGGCAGAGAATACACATCGCCCAGAGTGAACTATGAATGAACTAGATTTTCAGGACAAGTCCAGCACCCACTCCAAAGATCTGACATAGTTTCTTGTTCCTACAAGATGTTTTGCTATTACAGTTGTTGTCCAGACACGTTATCAGTCTTTTCAGTCACTGGCTCTTTAAAAATGTATACGCCGTGGAAGGTTAAATATTTATACAGTTTACAACTTGGCCGTCCTATCATCTAAAGAGGCGAAATTTATAGTGTGAGGAGAACAAGGAGAGACAACTACCTAAGAGCCTGGTAATCGATCACTAAAAGACTAGTATTAAAGGGGAAGTTCACTTTGTTTTTTTTAATAGTTTTTTTAGGGCTTTGGTGTCCTTCCGTTTTCTTCTGGTCTTCTTCCAAACAGGACATCAAAGCTGATTGGCTGCAGCGGCCACGTGCCATTGTCTGATGCCACATTTTGGAGCTGTTCTGAAGAAGACCAGCAGAGAGGGAGGACGGCCACATCAATTGATTCAGGGATACAAAGGAGGATAGTATGATATTTTTTTTATTTTCTAAGCCCACCAGGGCCCTAAAAAATAGTTTAAAAAACAAAGTGGAGAACGCCTTTAAGTAATTATGAGTGTGAAGTAATCTCTTCATGCCTAACTTTGAGACATACAATATGAACACTCTTACTTTGTGCCCTGCTCCCTTTCACTAAAGGACATCTACTAAACAATGCGACTCATTTATAAATATTGTCTAAGTGTAAGACTGTCCCTGTTGCCCATAGCAACAAATCAGCTTTCATTTTCCCAGAGGAGTAAGGGAAATAAAAGCTAAGCTCTGATTGGTTGCTATGGGCAACAAGGACAGTCTTACACTTCGTTTTCATACATGAGGCCCAATGAATACACATGAAAGACCTCGCACCCTCCACAACCTGGAGCAAGACACAGAGCATTGGTCCAAAAAAAGTTTTTATGGTCCTATTACGTTTTTCAGATTGTCCAGTGTATCACAACTCAGAGAGAGTCTACAAGCAAACTCGCCTCAACATGAGGTGTCCTCTTGAAAGGGATGACATATCACCTAGTGCTCGGCAAGACTGTCCTCATGGTGTGACAAATATTAGAATATGACTGTCTGAGAAAGGTCCTATTACTAAAACACCTTCAATTGTCCAATGCTTTGCTAATAAAAGTTTGTGGTTAAGTTAAAGGGGCGTTCCCACAGCTGAACATAACGCTTGGCTTTACTCGTAACTCCCATAGAACAGAATAGGGCGTCAAGTGTTAGCACGATTGGCTTTCCATTCTGAGCCAACGTTTTCAGGGGCCCTTTCCCAAGAGGTGGGAGCCGCACCTATGAGACTTTGCTGGCATATCCTATCAAAATTCACAGGGGCATAGGGAACACCCCTTTAAGTGCAGAGTACCATATGTAAATCCTGAGATCAGTAGACAACCATCTCCAAGCACAACATATACACCAGGGTACCGTGCTTCCCCCAAGAAATAATTGACCAACCCAAGAGTTTTGACAATCGGACATGGGCTAAAAAAAAGAAATGGAGTCTAAGGGATCGCCCTTCAAATCAAATAAAGTAATTTGAACTTCATTGCAGGGAACCCCCAGGTCGCTACCCTCAGAGTTGTCGTTTGCCACAGCTGACAAATCAAAGCATTGTACCAAATGAATAGACAAATTGTATACTTAGCCAGAGGTCAGTGCAAGAAAAATTTTAAAAAACAGGGGGACATCAATTCTTTTGATACAAGGGTTAACATGGGGGGTTTCAAAAAACGGTTTTAAAAGACAGGGGTCAACTAAAATTTCAAGGCTCTACAAAAATGATTTGGCTCCATACCTAACAACCATAAACTAAAACAGCAGCATAAGTTGCAATAAATTAAAGATATAAACACTGCCATATATCAGGGAGAGCAACTACTTGTTTCCTACAAAAAGGAACATTCTCTGGGACCCCATAGCAGCCACTATGGCAATAGTTATGCTGAGACTGTAGGCAATAAAACCAGGGGGGGAAACAATCATTCCAAAAAATGTAAATACTTTTAAAAAATCCAGAAACCCATGATGAAGAACTAATCTCCCTAAGGAACAGGACACAATAGAAAGGGCAAAAGCCAAAAAGGGAAACACAGCAGAAAAATCTAAAAACAAAGAAGTATAGGACCAGTATGGAGGAGAAAAATGGTGGCAAGTAGCTGTAGGGACCCCCACCATCCAATGTACCTGGTGCCCTAAACTCGCCCACCCAAAAAAACGTCTAGGGAACAGAATTTTTCCCTCCCAGGAACCAAGTTTAAATCCAAGGAAAAAAGGGTGTCAATCTCAGCTGGGTGAGTTCTCTCTTTTTTGACAGTCCCCTCTTCATCCCCTTTTGAGGGAGTTCCGTTTCCAAAGAATAACTTTTGTGGAGCTTTTAAAAAAACATCTCACAGAACCCGACCCTGTAATCAAGAGGATCAACAACTTGGAAACAAAATAGTCTATGTAGGGTTTTCTCAGCTTTGTTCAACTCAAGTCAAGGAATACAAAGGCTGGACATAATTTATAGCTTAGCCACCTAAAAATTGAACTGGAGAGGCAGTTTTTATTATTCTTAAGGAGATTTCTTTTAAATATATTTCCAAGGAAGCATTGCTTTAACGAAACCTTTATCTCCTTATATTAGCCAAATAAAATTTGGGCACCGATATTGAGGACCATGGCTATAAGTAGGCTTTATGACTGCTTACACAGATAAAAATGAGTTAGCCTTGCTTGTCCATATACAATATGTCTACAAAGCTAAATATGTAGCTATGGTCCCAAAGGCCTAAGCTCATGGACCCATTAAATGACCAATAATACAAAGAAAACTGTATGTTGTCCGCTCTCCTCTATAAACTTCATTGACTTGGTAATGTCTTTGTATTATGGACATCTGGGGCGACATGCATGAATGGGGCTGCACCAGTTTTCTGATGTACTTTGAACCAGAAAGAAGGTATGAACAGGTGCACTCCAAACTTTGGCACGATAAGTGCCTTTGTAATGCACCACGTTTTAAAATTTGGGGCGTTGCTCCACATTCATAGAATTAGACACATTTATGATTCTTTGATGCCAAATCTAGGAGCAGAACAGTCAGGGTATGTTTACACGGTCAAATTTCGTGTTGCAGGAGTACGCGCCGATCAGTGCGACTCCCAAACACCCGGCGTAATTGCGGGTCGTACTGTACGCCGTGTGAACATAGCCTTAGAACAGCCAGACCAAATTAAAGGTGGTGCCTGACCCTGAGTTGTCGTATCGGCACTAGACTGCGTCTGTATATATGAACTGCAGAAGAACAGGTTCATACATTCTGGCGCATTCTACACTACCTTACAGTGCCCTACAGCGTCGACGTTCATATATGTCACTCTTAGTCTCTTCTCTACATAGACCCCTAAAAAGTTTATCAAAATTGAACGAAAGAATGTTGACTGCTGGTATATGCCCATGTCATAGTAGACTACCATCACTTCTAATTTTCATTTTACCCTCTAGTATAGTCCTTTAGCTAAAAAAGATTAAAAGTTACCAAAGTCAAACAATATAAGTAAATATAGTGACGAGACCCTAGAAGTTTTTGAGATTAACAGGCAGCAGAACCGCTCTTGGCATTGGAAATTTAACACCGCTGCTATTCAATCTGTAATGAATGACGACGGAGAGCCAAGGTGCATATGCAATTTATGTTCCAGAGTCTCGAAAGGGTCGGTGGAGCCAATGCTGCTTTAATAGAGGTCTCTTGGGAGCTGGGGAATTTAATTGTACACGTAATGCAATGTCGCTCAATTCCTGTATGAAATTGGACGTCTGTTTCTGGGTTTGATGTAGATGTTTTTCTTCTCAGCAGCTCATCAATTAGCAGCTTCAGGAGATGTTATCAGGTGCTGATAGAGTATTCATTCTGCACAGGCAGGTGACAAGGTAAAAATCAAGGGGTTAAGGCTGACAATCCATACAGCTTCATACTGTAGTCTGTAGAATAATTAAAGTTACAAAGTCACTTTGCTAAAGTAGAATATAAAGAAAAACTCAGCAGGGAGAAAAAAAAAGGGAAGATTTACTTAGACTGGTATTTCACATGCCAGGCTACATCGACAAAAGTATTACTCACAGAAAATTTTAGTTGCAGAAAAATTCTCTTTGCATTAGTTTTAACAGCATTCCAACATGATGCATATAATCCGGGTGATCATGTATGTTACAAAGTCTTCACTATTACTTCAAAGAGAATCATTTCAATGTTTCAGTAGATTAGACCTTTATCAATGATATCTCCTTCACATGCCACAGACTGTTCGACCTGGTCCGGGGATGGGGATGGAAACATCATACTTTGGGGGTGCTTTTCTGCAAAGAGGACAGGACAACTGGACCATATTGATGGGAGGATAGATGGGGCCACGTATCGCGAGATTTTGGCCACCAATCTCCTTCCCTCAGTCACAGCATTGAAGATGCGTCGTGGCTGGGTCATCCAGCAGGACAAAAAACAGAAACACACAGCCAGGGCACTTAAGAAGTGGCTCCATAAGAAGCATTTCAAGATCCTGGAGTTGCCTAGTGAGTATCCAGACCTGAACCAAATGGAAAATTGTTGGAGTCAGCTGAAACTCCATGTAGCCCAGTGACAGCCCCAAAACTTGAAAGACCTGGAGAAGATCTGTATGGAAGAGTGTGCCAAAATCCATGATGCAATGTATGAAAAGTTGGTCAAGAACTACAGAAAACATCTGACCTCTGTAATTGCAAACAAAGGTACCAAATATTAAGTTCTGTTTTTCTACTGTATCAAATACTTATTTCATGCAATAAAATGCAAATTATTTATTTAAAATTATTTGATTTTCTGGATATTTTTTTTTAGATTGTCTCTCACATTTGAAGTATACCTACGATAAAATTATAAACCTCTCCATTCTTTGTAGGTGGGAAAACTTGCAGTGTATCAAATACTTATCTTGCCCCACTAAAAGAGCTTTTTTTTATGTGCTCTGAAGTGCAAATCAGGTTTCTATAGTTACCTGCATACCGTATATATCTAACAAGATTAGCTTCACTAAACAAAACGTACATGTGCTGTGAGGACTGAAAAGCATGGCATTATCTGTAATCTTAATGTTAGAGATAATCTCCTGCACTGTCAGAGTCACGACTAGAAGCTGAGTATGTCAATCACTGCTGTAGAACCACCTACAACCTGAGGAGACAGAGTAAGTGCAAAACTGCTAAAACTCAGTGAAACAGCGTGCTGAGAAATCCCCTTTAAGGATGTTGCTAAGGATCATCACCCACAGCCAGTCGGTGACGGAATGTACCAATGCATGTTAAATTAAAGTTTGATTAAAGATTGAAAACTGCCAATGTCCCCCAAAATGATCATTGGTTGGGTAAAATCAACAATCATTCATTTTTGAATGACCAAGAAGATACTGTTGTGGATTGGAACAAAAGTGTTATATATGTGATCCTTTGTGTCTCCATTTTAATGTATTAGTTAGTATAACACCACGTATGCCTTTGCACATGGCATGTAAAAGCTGCCTGTATAACTCGTCTTTAATGTGTTTCCAAAATGGCCGCACATATTATGCTTATAGAGATAACCGCCGTATAATCCAAGATGGAGCCTCCTTCTGGACTTCACCCAGAAAGGGAGCTAAAGGGAATATGTCCCAAATAAGGATGTAACCAATCTCAGACTAACCACTATGCCCATGTGATGTTTTTTTTTTATCTCGCTAACACAAAGTAGTATAAAACCTGCCACCTGCCAGTGTATTCAGACCAACAGAGCATGGTGTGATCTCTTTTGTCGATGCACCACCTTTATATGCTAGGATAATTTGGAGACCCCAATAGGATGTAGAGCCCCTTTGAGGTTCCATCCATTTCAATACTATCATCATTCGAAATAAAGTTGGCTTGTTTTCCTTGCCAGTCTATGGACAAACATGAAAAAAAACATTCCCAGAAAGACATTTTTTATCCATCACCCTGTGTCATTGATCTTATATGGACAGTGTGACTGACCTAGAGCCAACATAGACAAAAAAAAAGTGTATGACTATTGACCACACAATTGTTCACCAGACGATGGTTGGTTCAGCAATTGTTCATCATCAACCCACTTCTATTAAATGTTTATGGCTAACTTTAAGGTGCTCTAAATAGTTAAAACAGTTGTTCATCCAGCTAAACAACCTAAAACTGTTGCATGTAAAGTTCAAATGTAACACGAGCTTTAGCCAATGGATGACGGACGATCACTTTCTGGAAAGAAGTTGGCCATGTTTAAAATTTTCATCTGATACACAGTAGTTCCCTGGAAGAACGTTCCTACAATGAAGAATTTATAGTCTTTTGCTGTTAATCATATGTAGCCAGCTTGAAGAACTGCAATGTGTGGAATATATAGCACATATAAAAAGTTTTGAGCAGTGGGGGCCTGAGTGCCGAGATCTCCACTAATCTCTTTGCTGAGGCACTGTGCCTTGTTTCTGCTCGGCTCTCCTCTGAAAAGTGCAGTGTAAGGATCCACAGGAAGTCTCGGACTTTCTATGAATCCGAACACTATTCAAATGGCTCTCTGAGGAAAACTGAGCAACGCTGATCAAAAATAAAGGCCACAGCGCCCAGGAGAATGCTTCTAACCCTTCATCTAAGCGATCAGTGAGGATTTCATCAAATATTCCCTCCCCCCTCCAATTAAAACTTTTGGCATGTCATTACGGTTACAATAGCTTTACAAAGATTATTCTTTCTATAATAAGGCTTTTTAGCACAATTAACTCTATTATACTTTCTGCATTAATTTCTTGCATTTGTTTAGGGTCTCTGATTGCCATCATTAGATAGGAACATTCATTTTACCTCCAGGGGATAAAAATCTGTCCTGGCCATGAGATTATTATTATTATTTATTTTAAAGCGCCATTGCATTCCAGGGCACCAGTACATTGCTGGGTTACATACATTACAAGGTGAAGGGCAGATGCTCAGAGTTATTGATAGGTTGAAGAGATGGGTGATGAGGCTGGGATGATAGAAGCACTGAGGTCTGGTGAAGAGAGGTGGGATGGCAAGAGGGTCAAGAGACTACAGTAGTGAGGTTTGATTGGACAGTAAAGAGGAAGGCTTTGTCATGAGAGGACCCCGTGGGGAAGCAAGTAAGGGGAAGATGCATTTGCAAGGTAGAGGAGGTGGGGTGGGTACTGCGGGCTGAAGCTTTCTCTGATGACGAGTTTGATCTTCTGGAGAAGTGAATGGCAAAGTCATCTGCTGAAAGGAGGGACATCTGGGGGGAGGCGAGGATATTGGTGGACGGAAGAGAGAGTGAAGGTTTTGAATACAATTGTCTGGGGTTGTGTGACATGGAGGGTATGAGAGTGGTGAAAATAGTCTGTTTGGCTGAGGCGATGCGCGGACTAAATGCGTCTGCAGTGACTGTTTGTATAAGCAAAGTCATCAATGGAGTGCGTTTTCTTCCAGCGGCGTTCGGAAGCACTCTGAAGCACACGCCTCAGCTGTTGGTTAGAAGTCTGTGTGCCAAGGGTGTCTGTTGATTTTGCGTGGTTCTATGTTTGTGTGTGAGAGGAGGCAAATTCGAGTCAAGGCGTGAGATGATTGTAGGTTTGTAGAAAGTGGGGCTGCGTCGGGTCCATTGAATAGGAGCATAGTGAGAAGAGTGCAATGAGAGTCAGAGAGTCTGAAGGGTTGAGGTTTTGTAGATTCCCATGCGGGTTGTACTGATATAGACAGAAGGAGGAGCAGGTGGGGGAGGAGATGTGTGGAAGTAAGCATGTTGTGGTCGGATATAGGCTGTAGAGTAACGTTAGCAATTGTCCAGATAGGGGCAGAGGCGTGTGAAATGACAGGTCCTAGTGTCATCGTTCCATACATTTGTGAGTGGCTCCTGAGGTCCACTGCGGCAGAGGTTAAGAGGAGCAGAGTGGAAAGGAGTTTGTTCTGAGAAGCAAGAGTGTGGGTGTCGATTGGATGTGAAGTCTACCCATGATATAGTGAGGGGATGTCGGTGGAAAGAAAGATGGAGAAGCCGTAAGCAAACGTGGTCTAGAAAGGCATGGTCAGGGCCTGGCGGTTCGGTAAGAGCAACAGCCACATGGAGTCCGTGAGGGGGCGTAATCGCGGACCAAAGAGTAGCACATCACAAAGGAGAAGAGCGTGAGTGGAAGGCAGAGGTGCGAGCGGGGACAAGGAGCAGTGTCAGACAGGAGAGGCCCACACCTCCACCAGTGCCTGTTTACCAGGACGAGATGTGGGTAAGTTGGAGGCCGCTAAAAGAGAGTGCTGGAGGGGAGACTGTTTCAGAGGCGGTCAGCCAGGTTTCAAGTCAGACCAAGGGAAGAGTAAGTTGCGTGTGATGAACAAGTCCATGTAAGTAGAGTTTCTACATACAGACCGTGCCTTCCAGAGAGCTCCAAGGAGAGGGTGGGGGGAGCATGGGTCAGAGGGATGTGTATCCCTGTGTTGAAGGGATTAGCGGAATTAGTAGTGTGTTGATCTGTTCGAGGAGGCAGAGACTAGGGTGGGAATTTGCTGGGGGGCCTGGGGTTGGGGATATGTTCGCCCGGAAAGCCAGAAGGAGCAGTGAAGGGTGAGTAGGTGGTATGTAGGATAGACTTAAGTTTGGCAGGTTTGTTTTGTGCAGAGTGCATTAACATTGAAGAAGAGGTTTGGTGTGCAGACAGGATGTCTGAGGGTAGAATGCAGGGGGAGATGTAGAGTTATTGTCCACATGCGAGGAGAGTTTGGGATAAGCAGTAAGTGTGAGGAGAGTGGAGAATAGCGATGAAGAGGGAAAAGAATAGCATAGTCAGTCAGATCCACAGTTGGACAGTTAGATCTCTGCTGGACAGGTGATGGAGCGCTCTCTATGTCTGGGACAGGGTGATGGAGGGCCTCCTCCCGTGGCTCGGGACCAGGGTATGGAGGCGACTCTCTGCTGGGACAGCGGTGCGAGGAGGGCGCTCTCATCAGGCTGGGACAGGTGATGTACGCAGACCGCTCTCTAGGCTGTGGACAAGGTAGAAGGAGGCACTCACACTGGCTGGGACAAGTTGATCGGACGAGGAGGCGCTCATCATGGGCTGCGCACAGTTGATGGAGGCGCTCTCACTGCTGGACAGTGACGGAAGCGCTCTCTGGACATGGGACAGTTGTGATGGAGGCGCTCTCTGGCTGGAACAACTTTCGTCAGGAGGCTTCTCTACTGGCTGGTAGACAGTTGACTGGAGGCGCTCCCCTGCGCTGGGACAATTGATGGAGCGAGCTCGTTCACCTGTGCTGTACACGATGATGGCGAGGCGCTCTCTGGCTGTGGACAGATATGGAGGCGCTCTCTGGCGCTGGGACAAAATTGAATGGAGGGCGCCATCTGCTGACACATTGATGGAGGCGCTCTCAGGCTGGACAATTGATTGAGGCGCTCTCTGGCTGGGACAATTGATGGAAGGCGCTCACCTTGGCTGGGACAATTTGGAAGTGGAGAGCGCGCTCCGGCTGGGACAATTGCGACATGGAGGCGCTCTCTGGCTGGTACAATTGATGGAGGCCTCCTGGCCTGGCACAATTGATGGAGGCGCTCTCATGGCTGGGACAATTGATGGAGGCGCTCTCTGGCCTGGACAATCTGATGAGGCGCTCCCTCTTGGCTAGGGACAATTGATGGCAGGCGCTCTCTGGCTGGGACAATTGATGGAACGGCGCTCTCTGGCTGGACAAGTTGATGGAGGCCGCTCTCTGGCTGGGACCAAATTGACATGGAGGGGCGCTCTCTGGATGGGACAATTTGAATAAGAGGCGCTCTCTGGCTGGGACAATTGATGGAGGCGCTCTCTGGCTGGGACAAGAGTTGATGGAGGCTCTCTCACTGGCAGGGAACAGTTTGATGGACAGGCGCTCACTGGCTGGGACAGGTGTGGAGGCGCTCACATGGCTGGGACTCAGTTGATGGAGGCGCTCACTGCCTGGGAACAAGTCTTATGGAGAGCGCTCACTGGCATGGGACAGGTGATGGAGGCCGCACTCTGGCTTGGACAGTTGATGGAAGTGCGCTCTCTCGCAGGGACAGTGTGATGTGAGTAGTGCGGCATTCACTGGCTGGGACTGGTGATGGAGGCGCTCTGGCTGGGACAGTTGATGGAGGGGCGCTCACTCTGGCTCTGGCCACAGGTCATGAAGGCGCTCACTGCGGCTGGGACAGTGATGGAGGGCGCTCTCTGGCTGGGACAAGGTGAATGGAGAGGCGCTCTACTAGGCTGCGGACAGACTATGGAGGCACCACACTGAGCTCAGGAACAGCACGGACTGCCAAGGCACTTCACTGTCTGGGACACGGTCGAATGGAGGCGCTCAACTGGCTGGGGACAGGTGATGGAGGCGCCTCACCGGCCTGGCACAAGGTGATGAAGGACACATCGACTGCAGCTGTGAACAGTGTGATGGAGGCGCTCACTGGCTGGGACAAGTGACATGAGAGGCGCTCTCTCAGGCCGGGCCACTTGATGGAGGCCTCTCTGGGCGGGACAGGTTGACTGGAGGCGCTCTCTATGCTGGACACAAGTGATGGAGCAGCGCTCTCCTGGCTGGGACAGTTGATGGGAGGCGCTACCTCTCTGGCTGGGCAGTTGATGGAGGCGCTCTCTACTGGCTGGGACAGTCGATGGACGCGCTCTCTCCATGGCTGGGACAGTTGAATCGGACGAGCGCTCTCTCCTGGGACAGTTGATGGAGGCCCCCCATGGCTGAGACAGTTGATGGATGCGCAATCTCTGAGCTCTAGGACAGTTGAATGGAGGCGCTCCACTGCTGGGACAGTTGATGGAGGCGCTCACAATGGCTAGGGACAGTTCGATGGAGCGCTCTCATGGCTGGGACAATTTGATGGAGGCGCTCACTGGCTGACACACAGACAGTTGATGGCACAGGCGCTCCACTGGCTGGACCAGGTTATGGAGGCGCGCTCATCACTGGCACTGGGACAGTTGATACGGAGGGCGCTCACTCGGCTGGGACGGTATGACATAGAGACGCGCTCTCTGAGCTGGGGACAAGTTAATGGCAAGGCGCTCTCATGCTGGACCGTACAAATGGAGGCGCTCACTGGCTAGACAAGTTGATGGAGGGCGCATCTCATCGGCTGGGACGGTTTGATGGAGGCGCTCAGGTGAAGTAAATTTTTTTATTTTTAATCTGCAACTTTATTGCGGGAACAGATTAATGAGACAGGCGTAATGAGACAGAGTCTGCCTGGAAATGCAGAGCTGCTGTGGAGCTGGAGTGTCTGTCTTGTTTCAGGGTGACTTGCTGCGGCTGGAGGAAATCTCCGTTTATGATTACAGAGACCAGGCACTATTGTTAGCAACAGCTGGCCGGAGTATAGGAGTTAACCGCATGACCATGCACACGTCTGGGGAGTCCAACCGAAATGCCGGATGTGCTGACCCAAGCAAGACAAGCACGTCAGAGCTTAAGAAGGCACAAGCGCATCAGAGATCGCAGTCTCAGGCAGCTGCTCAGAGTTCCAAGTTGGTAGGACAGCATGTGAAGCTGTAGAAGGAGGCAAGACTGTGATGGGACCAACAGCTTCAGTCAGTTTTCCCAACTGGCCTCAGGTCAGAGTGTTAGGCTGGCCAGGTGCTAGAAAGGCAAGGATTAGTGCAGTCCACAAGCCTTAGCCCAGGGACCAGATAGCAAGTGAGCTCCTGGAAAGCCTGTGTACAGTGCTGCAGGCACCCGAGGGGGGAGTCCCCAAAGATGGAGTGTTACCTTGCTGGCTGCACTTGACTGGTAGGCCGCAGATACAGAGCAGATGGATCTTTAGTTCTGTACTGTGTAGTCGGTCACCGGAGGGCTCAAAACGTTCCTCAGGAGTTCAGGCAACAGATTCTGGAACCCAGCAGGGTGGATGGCAGGGTTATGGAGGTTTAAATGAGCAGAGATGAGGAGTATTCAGCAGAGCTCACAGCAGAAGCAACCATCAGTTGAGGTGGGCGGGACTACATGAGATGGACCCAACTGATACCTACTCTAACAAGCTGTGTATCTGTATGTCAATCACACGACCAGGACAGATCTTCATTCGCTTAAAGTACATAATGGTGGTTCCTAAATAAAAATAGATGTTGAAAACCATTTTACGAGTCCTTCAACCACTGGCTCGATCGTTTACACCTCTGCTGAACTCTGCAGCTTCTTTGTCCCTCGGCATCCCTTATCTGCCTCCGTTACAGACTCCTCCCTATGGTGCATATGTGTTTGTCCTTGGCCATTGTGTGTCACCCAACTTTCCCAGCCTATGGCGTGCTTCCTAATACAATTTAAAGGGTAACTCCCCCTCCACTCACTCCTAGTTTGTTGCTATGCATTGTATCATTGTTTGATAATTCCAGTGTGCTGTTTTTCAATTCTGTTTGTCCACTGCCTGCCCTAACCTTCTGCCTGTAACCTGTTTAGGACAGTGCCCTGCCTGCCCTGACCTTCTACTCATAACCTGACTATGCCTTTTGTCTACTCCTCCAGTACCCCGTCTGCATGTCAGCTGTCACTGCAAGTGACCACGTGCTAATAAGAGACATGGGAGTTCCCTGCAGTGAAGTCCAGACTCCTGTACAACAGGTTATGGGGGAAAACCAAGGGGCTCCTAAGACTCCGCTCCTCGGCGTACTTCTATCCCAAAACTCATGACTGACCTAATGTATCCACTATCCGACGTCTCAGTTATGACATCATGAAAAATGAGAAGAGACCAATTATGTAAAGATTACATTTTATTAGCTAACACTGTAATCCCACCTCCAATTTTAAGTTTAAGGTAGAATGTACCTTAAATGGAATTAAAAATCTTCTGTCTTTAGATTTCGGTTATTATATGAAAGCAACAATTAGACTTGCAATAAACTTGTGTTGGAGACTATTATAATCGACGCCATGGATGTGCACGCTCCGTCTGCTTTGGTTCCCTCTCGCCTCTAGTAAATCAAGGTGTTTATGCAGTGCTAATGTGTTTACCTCCAGAGCGGATATTTAGAGAAACACAGCTGCAGCTGTTAAGATAGGGGGACAAGGACATAGTAAGAGCTCCTCTGCTGAGCAATCTGTAACAAGTTATGAATCCGACTGATCTGCTACCCCAAGCCCAGAAATCAGAGTCACCTCCACAAATCACTGCTCAGAGACTATCACTTGCTGTTTGATTTCCCTCCGTGTGAAATATGAACACTCAGATACGGGAATATGGCTGATTTACCTCTTCCCCTGAAATTGAACTCCGCTATGAAATCAAGCTCTTAAATGCAAATGACACCAGTAAACTAATGAATAGCGTGTCTGTTTCCGGTAGCTCTAAGCCACTTTATTACTCATTGTTCTGTCTCTAATTTATACTCTTGCCATTGGTTTTTCAGGTTATTTGGAATCTCATAGTGAGTTACCCCTTTAATAAAATACCGCCCTCCCACCTCCTGCTTGTAATGCACATCTGTCTGCTAAGTAAATCTCCATCTATTATTTGTGCTATGAAACACACACTGACAGTATACAGCCTCCAGCTAGTAGCATATGGCGCAATTTGCATGTTTAACAACACAAATACTCGCAGGTTTAGGTGAAACCGTGAAATATCAACATTTCTAATTAGAACTGGAATGCAGAAGAGGCGGCGGGATGTTTACAGAGTTCTCAACTCTCGTTTTGTTTACTTGTAAAAAAAAAAAAAAATAATTCCCTTCCTTATGTCTGTAATTTTTACTGACATATTGGCAGACAAGTATGAACGATAGTGAGAAGGAAAAGCGTAGTTGCCCCAGATATCAATTTTGATACATACATTATGCTGTGTACAAGGTGTCAAATAAACCATGGGAAATAAAGGCTTTTGGGGAGGATTAAAGGGACAATAATATGACAAATTTATTTCCACACAATGACCAGCATGGGTGGTTATTTTTTTTAATAAAATGTATAATTTTTTTCCCTATGTTCATGACTTCCAGTTTTGTTTTTCTGATTTTCCTTCTGTAAGCTCTGGTAGCACAGCAGGAAGGATTGCTTTACGGTATTATTTAAGGCGGACTATGGTAGGACCTGATAAGTGTAAAGAAAGCTGGATCCACCTTCCACTGCAGAAAAAGATTAACCTATTATCCTTCCATGTATTTTGTTGCCCTGTTGGTTTGGTCTATCTTATCTAGGTCTGTCTAGAGAACAACAGAAGGAGCATTAAGTCATTGCTGCCTGTAATAAGACTACATAGAGATAAGCAGCAGCTGCAGTAAAGTGAGATTAGTCTGCCCTGCCATTCAGTAACTTTATCTCTTTACTATCACAGCTAGAAAAGGACAATATTTTATGTGTAGTTTTTAATTGCATGGGACTGCCAAAATCAAATGGAAAAAAAACTTAAAAAATTATAAAATTCCCCTCCCTGTTTTCCAGGATTATTGGTTACAGCAAAAGTAAGCATTTCTGATGGAGGTGTCCCTTTTAAATAAATATATACATATACTTACCTTGCAGAAACTTGTTCTGTGATCCCAGCCAATTACATCACCATTTAGTCTTCATGTAACCCTGCAGCTTTTTACATGCTGCTGCGGTCTTTTGCTGAATATATCGCATGTGACGGCTGCGTCCTATTATCGGGTGCAGGTCACGTGAAGACTGATTGGTAACATCATTATCTGAGATCACTAGGACTGACTGTGGTGCTGAAACGAGTTACAAACAAGTTATGTTTTGTTTTTTCTATTTCTAATCTTCTCCGACAGACTGATGAGCAGCTATTTCTTTTGGAACACCCCTTTAAAATGTTGGCTCTTGGGTGACCATTGTTTTCCGGAATAAAATCGCTCTATGGAGCGTGTGAAGTCCTTTGGAACTAATGGTGACATGTATGTACGGGGCTGCGCCAGTAGTCTGGCGTCCTTTTAGCCCAAACACTGGTGCAGCCCTGTTCTCTAGATTTATAATCAGGCGCTACTAATGCGCGCAAAAAAAATTGACGTCTGGGCACCAAAATACATACATGTCACCCTTAGGGTCTCACAAAGTTTATGGAGCATTCTGACCATGGAAAATTATGACATATACACAGGATATGTAATAAAAGCTAGGAGTCCAGTCGGTGGGACCCCCAGTTATAAGGAGTACAGAGGTCCCATGATAATTATTTTAACCATCGGACAACAATAAGAAAAACAAAGGAGGAAAAAGAGGAAAAAAGGGGTTGTGTGTGAGCTTGGTTGTTTCCATAACAATCCAAGGTTACAATGAGACGAGCCTTCAACCACCCAAGACCCCATCTCCTCTACTTGAACTCATTCATTATTGCCAATGGTGCTAATTTGATTATAGAGTCCCACAAAAAAAGACCACAAAGGTTGGAAGAGATATAATATTCTGTATCTATAAATGAAACGGATGGTGCTAAATTTAAGTATCTCAATTTGAATTTGTTAGCAAGTACACTTGTATAAATCTGTACAGGCATTCATCTTTATAATTTGCACCGTAACCTTTTAATGGTATTGCAATATGGACTGTTTGCTGGTCCGGTCATTGAGTTAATGTGTGTCCTCTGAAAAAAATCTTTACCACTCTCTGTGGTGAGATGCAATACCATGCTTAAAGATGACTCTAACACTACCACCATGGCTATTCTCTACCACCATGCCTATTCTCTATTGATGGAACGAGAAGTGTCCATAATTTCTGTATCCACTCGTGAATTGACTGGTGAGGTAATTATTGCTGTTTTTCCTGTTCCTTTACCCAAGTATAAAAATGTTTATGTTTTCTATCTAGCTTTTATGAAGCTTTCATCTACTCACTGTCCCACACAGACTGGTGGTTGAATAACACTTTCCTTCAATTCCCCCACTCATTAATTGTGTCTCTTTAGCCCACTGAAACTTTTTTTATGCCGTTTGGGTGTTAGTGCTGGTTTTTGTTTGGCTTTTCAATGTGTAAATCTCATTTGGTCCCAGAATTCCTTAAAGTTCTGTCACAAATACTTGCTCCTGTTTCTACACATCTGTTCTATTGCGCATTTTCTATTTTTAAGAAGTATTTTTCTCCTGACGTCTTCCTTGGTCTACTCAAATGTTTTACTTTTTAACCTTCCAATTATGTTTTGTTCCACTAAAATGTTATGCAATTCACACTTCACTCAAAACCACCAACATATTTTGTCAAACGCAATGTTGGATTCTATATTGAAGGTGTTTTATGACGGTTTTCATAGCTTCAGTTGTCAAATAAATCTTCTTTTAATAAGCCAAGTCCACCAGCTTGGTAAAGCCAATAAGCACTCACTTTAAGGGGGCGTTCAATTGTTTTGATCCAGTTTTTGAAACAAAAGCCACAAAAAGAAGATAAAAGAGGATAAGTATTAAGGAATGACAGATTTCTCCTCCTTTTATAGTGTATAGGAAGTACACTATGAAGAGGATTAAAGAATATCGCATCATCTTATCTTTGATTGTAAGTGGTACATTGCTTTGTATGTATTATACTTATCCGCTGCACTGAAACAGCCCTTTTTGGGGTTAAAATTTTGGTAGACTGTGAAAGCCTAAGCAAGAGTAATAAGTTAGGGGCTAGGACCATTAGATAACTATTCTGGTAGCCTAGTTCTTGTTAAGTTATTGTTTATCTGCCCTTCTACATCAGGGCTCTTGGAATACTTGCAGTCACAAAGACTGGCAAAGAGTGTGCCTCCCATCAAAGATTCTGTATTCTGAAGACAACCTGCAAGCGGTGGAGTGATACATGAGGAGACAAGTGAGTACAAAGACTTCACATTCTTAGATTGAGCTATTCAGTCTCTGGCCTAGCCCAACATACAGTCGAAACCAGAAGTTTACATGCACTATATAAAAAGACACATATGCATGTTTTTCTCACTATCTAACATGAAATCAGAATAAACTTTACCCGTTTTAGGTCAATGAGTTTTAACAAAATTATTTAATTTACCAAATGTCTGAATAATGATAATTTTTTAAAGGTACCGTATATACTCGAGTATAAGCCGAGTTTTTCAAGCACAAAAAATGTGCTGAAAAACCCTCCCTCGGCTTATACTCGAGTCACTGTCGGCACTCGGGCGCTTGCGATGGCACGAGTGCTGACAGGGACGCTTCAGTTATATGCGGCTCTCAGGGGAGCGATTATAACTGAGGCCGAGCAACGGCTGACAGTGTCCAGGCGCTGCGCTGGGCCCCGGGCACTGTCCGTCATCTCTTCCCCTGCATGACGACTCCTCCGGAGCGCCACAAGGTGAAGAGATACCACGCGGGGCACAGAGCGAGCGCTCCGTGCTCCGCAGTGGATCCGGGCGGCCGCAAAAAATCGCGGCTGTCCGGAGCTCCCGGCAACAACAGCGTGCATGTCATTCACGCTGCATGCGCGGCCTGATGACGTCACCCGCCCTGTGCGGGAAAAACGCGCGGGGATCCCGAAACAGCGAGGAGGGCCGGCCCGTGAGGGAGACGGAGCAGCGGGGAGCCAGGTAAGTGATTTTTTTTTGTTTTAAAAATTTTGCCTTACAACCCGCCCAGTATGCCTATTGCTGCCTAGTATTTCCTATAGCCTACCTATACCTGCCTTAGTACTACCTATACCTGCCTAGTAATACCTATTCCTGCCTAGTCTACCTTACCCGCCTAGTACTGCCTATAAGCCTACCTATACCTGCCTAGTACTGCCTTTACCTGCCTAGTACTACATATACCTGCCTAGTACTGCCCATAAGCCTACCTATACCTGCCTAGTACTGCCTTTTACCTGCCTAGTAAATGCCTATAGCCTACCTTTTACTGCCTAGTACTACCTATACCTGCTAGCACTACCTATAAGCCTACCTATACCTGCCTAGTACTGCCTATACCTGCCTAGTACTACTATACTGCCTAGTACTCCCTAAAGCCACCTTACCCCCAGTACTGCCTATCCTGCCAGGGGGGCATTAAACCCCCTATGTAATTTTTTTGGAAATTTTTTTTTATTTTTTAAATTCACCGTACCCGCTGCTTTTTCCCACCCTAGGTTATACCGAGTCAATAAGTTTCCCCTTTTTTTTTGTGTAAAAAGTAGGTGCCTCGGCTTATACTGGGGTCGGTTATACTCAGTAATGGGTATTTGTATTACTTTCTGCAAAATCAAAAGTTTTACTACACTAGGATTACTATCCCCTTTAAAAAATTTTGGGAAAAGCCAATATGAGATGTCTTTGGAAGTTCTGATTTTTTTGGTAAAATCTGATTTATAAGATCACAGTGGGATTTTATTCACCAGAAAAACCTGTTCTGTTAAAACTCAGGGGAAAAGCCCGAAGAAATCACCCAAATATGGGGGAAGAGAATTGTGGACTTGCACAAGTTGTTCATCTTTGGGTGAAATTTTCCCAGAACATAGGGATATCCAAAATGTTTGACCCAAGATAATTTTTAACGGGAATGCTACCAAGTATGTAAACTTTTGACTTTGCAGAAAATAATAAAATGCCTTTAAAAATCCTCTTCATTATTTGGATTTGGCAAATTAAAAAAAATTTTTTGGGAATTAATAGACCTAAAACGGTAAGGTTTATTTTTATTTATGTAGATAGTGGAAAAAAAGGGATATGTGTCTTTGTGTACAGTGTATTTAAATTTGGGTTTTACCTGTATGTTTTTGCAATGGCAAATTGATTGCAAAACGCCCTGTTCCCCAAAATGGGAATACTCTCAAAAGACTAGCCCATGTATGGGCACGATAAAAAGAAAACCTGGCGCAGAAACTCTAGGGCCCCTTTAACCCGGGGGTGCAGCGGTTTTGCAGTCGCTACAGGCCCCGCACCTGGGGGAAGGGGGGTCAAAAGCCCTTCTGCACTAAGAACCCCAAGTAATTAAATGGTGCATGGGGAAACGGGGGGGCCCCATTTATTTTTGCACTAGGGCCCAAGAAAAATTGAATTACGTCCTGCCTTGAAAAGGAATTTGTATAAGAAAAATTTTTAAATTGTTTTTTCTTTTACTGATGTTTTGTCTGTACAAAAAAAAGTACCCCCAACTATTTAACAAAACAATTGTGTGGTTTTAAAAGTACCTACATTCACCCCCACTTTGCTTCCTGTCCGTTATTCTGCATTGAACATCTAGGATACCTCACACACCACCAGGGTAGCAGAGTGCCAGAATAATTACCCATACCATCAGCCTCCCCAATGCAAACCCCCTCATCACTTTCTCATATAATACAAAAGGCTACATCCAAATATTGACTGTTTAAACTTCTTTACTTTCACATATCAGTGGTGCACATATTGAACATTTTAAATCAACAAACACCTTATGGCAATGACAAAATGGCAACAAGTCAGCACTTATCTCGGTGAAATACACCTTCTTTAAACGAGTCCAAACTTTTTCATTTGAAGCTGAATAGAGAGGAGCACATCCTTCCAGCTGCCAGTCGGCAGCATCGACGTTTCAGAAAACACTCTTTCCTTTGTCAAGCATCAGAAAGGAAAGAGTGCTTTCCGAAACATCGGCGCTTCCGACTGGCAGCTGGAATAATGTGCCATGTTGTCTATTGCCAGAAGGTGTTTGTTGATTTAAAATGTTCAATATGTGCACCACTAAAATGTGAAAGTAAAGAAGCTTAAACCGTCAATATTTGGATATAGCCTTTTGCATTATATGAGGATGTTAGATATCGGAGAATAAAAAGGAAATTCACCTATAAGGCTATCAACACAAGTCCAGCACATTGAATGAAACTAAACGGCTCATTGATGTTATAAGTGCCCCTCATCACTTTGCCAGCCTGGAAGTAGGGGTGGATTTGTGGAGATGACTATGATCCCATGACCAGCAACTATGATTCCCACCCTCAATTCTGCTCTCTGGGTTGCTGCACTTTAAAATCTATTTTTGACTTTGGCTTTAAAAGCTGAAAAAAAAAATAATAATAAATCCAAATGCAACCTTAGAGGTGCTCGACCATGTTCAGGTTTTGATCATGCTTGGTTCAGGCTTTTTATGCAGTGTATGAAGCCAAAAGCAGATGTGAATCATAAAGGGAAGAGAAGTATAAAGGACAGATAATACTACACCTTGTTTACAAAACCAGCTACCGATTTTTATCTTCAAAGACTACGCAATGAAAAAAAAAAGCAAGACCTGAATGAGTGTAGGAAGTCTTACATGCATTTTAGATTTCAGCTGGTATTTGTTTTTGAAATGTATATACATTACAAGTTAATTTCATCATTTTCCCTCAGCAGTAAAGTGATTTCATATTTCTTCATCTTCTATTCTTCATGTACCATTAATTAACCACAATTTGTGCTTTGGCCACAAAGGAAAAGGCTAAAGAAACCTTCTCTAAGTGTAGTATGACATAATTTTTGCCAGGGGTTGTAACAGATGCTAAGCGGTGGCATGAGCAGGTGGGGTCTCCCCGTGATACCCTTCACTTTTTGAAGTAGCATACTGCTCTGTCCACCATCGGGGTGGAAGGTGGGCTTGATTAGAGTGGCTCAGGCTTTAGCACTGCAACTTCGTAGGTCCAAGATCCTGGGCTTGAATCCAACTAACGTCAAAGTCAGCATGGAGTCTGTACAGTATATCATCCCTGTGTTTGCATGGGTTGTCTCTGGGTTCTACAATTCAATTGGTCCTTGCATTGAAAGTCTGAGATAGAGAACATAGATTGTAAACTCCACTGACTGGGGCTGATGTAAGAAATAAAGGCTTAAGGAAACTAAGGAATATGCTAGTGCTAATTACCTCAAAATGGTCGAGAAGGGAAAACCCATATTAAAATAACGGGAATTACCAAGAATCTAAACGCCAAGGACACCCAGCCATGCCTAGAACTATTTCAGATAGATCAAAGACACGAAGATTGGTAATATGACAAAACTAGCAGTATAAGGAGAACATATTAATATCATTATTTTTACTTCTATTCATCATTGAGAAACCGCTTCTGAATGAATGCCATGCTCCAACTGGGAGTGAGTAGAAAAATGAGCAATTTCAAAGGCAGCAAACTTGCTTAATATCCCTGCTTGCTTCAGAAGACACAACAAACTCTAAATGCCAGACGGGATGCAAAAGAAAATCTCTCACAAAGGCCTATAATCACGGTTGACTGAGCAGAATGACATGTTAGAATACTTTACCACTACTCACGCCCAATCCCCTCACTCCCCCCTAAAAAAATTGACATTTAAATTAGTTTTGAAAATTTGAATGCTGAAGTGATTTAGACACACGTTATACTTTACCCTGGCGCAGAGTCAAAAAATATTACATCAAAAGTGAAAATACTATACTTAAATCTGAGAAAATTCTGCCTTCAGGCCTCGTGAAATCTAAAAGGAAGGAACTTCAAAGCTGAATCGGCATGATAACTATGCTGTGATCTGTGGATAAAGTCCATGGCATGGATAATGTTGATATTAGCCTGGCCACCTTAGTTAAAGTACGGATTAACTCATTTGGCTGGATTCTTTTAAACCAGCACTTCTCAACTTCAGTCCTTTATACCCCCAGGAGGGCATGATTTGAGGCTTTCCTGCAGAAAAAAAAAATGTGTGGCAATGCTGATGAAATGCTATAAACATCTTGAGAAACACTGTTCTACCATGTATAAAAAGGTATGGCAAAGCAGAACAATGGTGTTACATGTGACTGTTAGGAGAACAAACAGAGCCCTAATTGCTTACCCAAATCCATAAGAAAAAAGTTATTTTATTAACATAATTTTACAGCAGACAAAGCCATCTTGCTGTGCTCTGCACCAATTCCCCAGGAGAACACAAGGCTTCTAATCTTTCACCTACCAAATGAGGTGGCTCTAACTGCAAAAGCCTCGAACTTAGAAATTCATTAACATCTCTCAAGTATCTCCAACTGGATATGACAGTCAGTGGCCACCATAATGGATGAATCAGGCTCAGTAGACCTTCATTCTCATATAGGTGAGAGTCAGATCTCTGGGAATCCTATATACTGTCCCACAGATGTGCTGGATGTCAAATCTCTTTAAGAGATATGTTTTTAGACGTCTAAAATCCACATGTTTTAGCAATCTTGTTTTGTCATGATATGGAAACACAGTTTGTATACAAAGCCTTGTAGAATATCTCTTGAAGCCTTACCTCCAGTATACCAACACTTCGATGAGTAGGACCAAGCATAAGAAAGTCAAGGCAGACACAACCATTAAGGGAACAATCCATTCCATCTTGTTGGAGGAAGGGCGGCTATCCATGCTTGAGTTTCCTGTTAAATTTACAACAAAAAATTTATAAACAAGGTTGATCATCAACAGTCATCAGTTGTTTGTGGCTTTATTGTTTTGTACCTAAGAAGCAGAGATCTTTTACATGTATACATAACACATCTAAACCAGTTCCTGACTTGACCAAGAACATTTCCCTTTTCCGTAGTACACTGTTATTCTACGAATTTTCTAGCGTTTATTCTGTAATATGTTAGGCTTTTTTACTTAATGTAATTTTTAGATCAGATTTTTTTTTTTTTTATAGCAAGAGGGAAAATAGTAAAAAAAAATAAAAAAAAATCTGTTTATAACATTTTTTTTTAAACAGCAAAGGTAATTGTGCCACTTTTCTGTCCTGGACATTTCTAAAAACGTGACAAAAAGTTTTAGGTTCATTGGGGTCAGGGCTAAAAGTTGTGGTTTGGGCTGTTAATGTTTATTTTTAATAAGGGCATGTCCCCATGGCAAGGGTTTGCGGCCAGTTTTTCAGACGGTTTGCGGTTTTGCAGACTGTCTGAAAAACCGTCCGCAAAAGAACACACCGGGCTGCTATGGACAACCCAGGCAGCAGTCCCCACGGGTTTTCTGCCCGGCGATTCTTCCACCCGCGGGCCGCCCAAAAAAACATTCAACATGCACATTCTTCCGTCTGGTTTTCGGACAGAATATGTGCAAGTGAATGTGAAGGGGGATGGCTTTTCTCTGCCGTCCCCCCCGCAGCTGTGTGCACGGCACACAAACCGAACAAATACCGGTCAGATAAACAGACTGGTATTTGTCCATTGCCGTGTAAACGGGCCCTAATAGTTTGTGTGTATGTTTTTTTTTTTTTTATACTTTGACATATTGTGTATTTTTCTCATTTCCGCCTGTACTTACTGCAGAGCTTATCTGTTAATATCCAGCAGCATTTGTAAGGACCAAGCCCCGGCTGTCACTTGACCCCCAGCACAAAGATGCCAGCAATCTGAAAAGCAGGAACACTAAGGCTATGTTAACATGGCGGATTCCCGATGCGTACCCTTGTGCACTGTAAAACTTGTTCGTTGCCTCATTGAAATGATGTGCTTGCTAGCGCGCAATTACAACGCAATAACAACATGTAGTACCCGAGGCAGATGTACTTTATTTCACACTGCTTATATGCCTACACGTCAATTCTTTACAGGCGCATACAGTACGTGCTGGAAAATTTGAGTAGTGTGAATGACTGTGTGTATTTTACATAGCCGCCTATGAGAAGTGTTTAGAACATTGTTTTGCGCACATTTTAGCAAAATACACTGTGTAAACATAAAGCATCCTGGTCTTCTCAGTGGAGAGCCAACTATCACCAACATTACTCTCTACTACGAGCTACAAAATTGTTTTAAGCTGTACTTTCTAAGGGGATTCCAAAATGTAAATTGCAGAGACGCTTTGAGATTACTTAAAGAAAATATTTGGCAAGCCTCTTTCACAAAAGATATGTGGTTATTCTTCCAAGTTTTTTTGGGAAAACAACCCCCTCCCAAGTTTTTCAAAAAAACTTGTGAAAGTGTCCCAGAAGAACTGTAGTTTTTTTTGAAGACAAAGGGTAATCACACCAAATATTGATGAATTATTTTTTCTTTGTTCAATCACTTTAGATTTTGTTAATTTATAAAAATAAACTATTAACGGTTCTATTTTTGAAAAGCTTTTGATCAAAGAAAAAAAAACTTAACTTTTGGTACAAAACCCTTTTGTTTGAATTCCAGAGTCGTGTCTCTTGTGTTTTTTGCCCAAGTTTACACACAAGCAGCATGTTTTTGGCCCCCCCCTTATATAATTTCCAATTTGGGGCTTTCCTGGGTTCATGAGTTTCAGCCCCCTTTAAACATTTAACCCCCCAGCCTAAAAAAGTATTTAATACCATAACATTTTTTTTAGTTTTGCCCCCTTGCTTTTAAACTTTTAACTTTTTTATTTTTTTCAGAGCAGTTTGTGGGACCTTTTTTTATTCAGACAATTTGTATTTATGGGGGAAAGTTTAAGTTCATTTAAAATTTGCGATTTTTTTTTTTTTTTAAAAAAATTTTTTTTATTTTATTTTTTTTTTTTTACACCATTCACATTTCACATTAACTTGTTAGTTTAAAAATTTACAGGTTTATTACGGTGGTGGATATAAAATATTGTGTGGTTTTTTTGTGTGTGTAATTTATGCACAATTATTTTTTTTAAAATATTTTTTTTATTTTTTTTTTTATTCTTTTTTACACTTTTTGTTTTTTTACTTTTTTTTTTTTTAACCCCCGAAGGGAGAACGGTTTACATTTTTTTTTTTTTTTTTTTTTAAAATTGTAATGTATTCCATTTTTATATATGTAAAAACATTCTAATCTGTGTCGTTGACACGGCAGTGTTCGGACAGCAACCGGTTTCCTGGTCATGGCTTTACAAGACAGCTCTGGGCCATTTTGGGTCCCCGGGCTGACGTGCAGCCTTTCCCCCGGGGCTCTGTCGGGTCCCCGGGGTTCTGATCACCCCGAGAGGGAAAAACCCTTTGATTGCCTGCGGTAACCCCCCCAACCGCCGCAATCAAATGTTAAAACACTGGGTTGCGGGGGTTTCCTCCGCCCCCCGGTGGGGCAGGAGATGCTCTGGGGCGTGGCTGGTTATACAGCCCAGATACCGCGCAGCTGGGCACCCCGGGCGCCGCAAATCCCATTCTGCAGCGGGCCCCAAAAAAGTTGCGCAACGAACGACCCGCCTGCCGCGCCAAAATTTGGTGGGCGGTTGTTAAGGAGTTTTAAGATTTTTTGGGTTTGGCTGGAGAAAACCCTTGTGGCAAGACAGCAGTCAGATGTCTTTTCAGTTGATGAGGTTTGTGCACGTCAGGAGGAAATTTTGGTCAAAAACTCTTTGCAAGTATCTTAAAAAATTAAAAAGTAGGTGTAGCTTGGCAACTTTGGGGTTCAACTCCCCCTAAGTTTTTTTATGGGATTGAGGGCTGGGGACTGGTTGCCACTCCCTGACCTTTTGAGCCACTTTTGCTGCTTGGTTTGTTGTTTTGGTATTGTCTTGTGGAGACCCCCCATACCCATTTTTAATGTCCCCGGCGGAGGGAAAGGGGTTGTTTCTCGGGTTTTTCGGACATGGTCCGATCTTTCTCCCCTTGATGCGGTGAAATATCCCTTGCCCCTTTGCAGAAAACCCCCCAAACATGTTTCCCCTTTATGCTTTACAGTGGGGAAGGTGTTCTTTGGGGAATGGCAGATTTCTTTCCTTCAAAAACAGGAGTTAGTTAATGCCAAAGACTCAATTTTTTTTTCATTTGACCCCAGGAAAACCTTCTCCAATCCTCAAATCAAATCAGGTGTTCATTGGCAAATTCAGATGGGTCTGCAATTTGGGCTTTTGAGCAGGGGAACCTTGCGGGCACTGAGGAAATTTTTAAAACCCTTTACGGATAAGTGTTACAAAGGTTTTCTTGGTGACTGTGATCCCCGCCTGGGGACATTAAGTTCCCCCTTAATTTTAGGTGATCTCTCACCCACCTCATGAACAAGGATACCCCCACGAAATGAGATTTTACATGGGTGCCCCGATCGATGTCGACCGTCAGCTGTATTTTCCATTTTTCCCACTATTGTTGTTCCCTTTCACTGCCCATTCCAGCTTTGTGCAGGGCTTGATCTTGTCCCCCGACATCCTTGAAAGCTCTTTGATCTTTCCCCTGTTTTTTGAGGTTAGAGTCTGATTGAGTTGTGGACAAGGTTTTATAAAGGTGCTATTTAAGACAGGTTTTTTTAATGAGGTAATGAGTTTTTTAGGGAGTAAATGGTCTGAAGGAGCCAGAAGTCTTAATGGTTGGTAGGGGATCAAATACTTATTTCTCTCAGCAAAATGCAAATACATTTATATAATTTATATAATATGATTTTCTGGATTTTATTTTGGATATCCAATTTCTCAATGTTAAAATTAACCTAACCTTAATCAGCAAGGGATCAAATAATTATTTCCTTCACTGTACATGCTTGGTCTACTCTTGCCTAATCCACAGTCTCTGCCAACTCTCGTCTCAACCCATTACAATCAGGTTTTCACCCTTTACACGCCACAAAAATAAATTATCCCCTCACAGCTTACTTTGAGGACAACTATTTTCTGTTGCTTCTTCTGGATCTCTCTGCATCATTCAACATCGTAGATTACCAACTTCACCTCAGCATGTTCAACTCCATTGGGCCTCAAGGACACTGCTCTCTTAGTCTTGATTCTACCTCTGACTGTTCATTTAGGTTCTATTTCTTCTCCACTTGATGTTGTGGTTCCCCATGGATCGATTTTAGGTCCTCTCCTCTTTTCACGCTACACACTCTCAGTACCATATCTATGCTAAGGACACTCAGTTATATCTCTCTTCCTGTGATATCACTCCTGCCCCGATGATAAAACAAAAAAACACCAGTGTCTGACTGTTCACTGTGTCCATCATCATGTCCTCTAAAACTAAACCTTACTAAGACTGAACTTATTGTCATTTTGCTATGAACTAACCACCCAGCTAGTTCTGTTTCAGGGCGTGGCACTACTATAACTCCTAGGCAGAAGGGCCACTGTCTTGGGGGTCAGACTAGATTATGATCTGTCCTTCACTCTCTATATTCAAACCCGTGCATGCTCTTGTCATCTGCACATCAAGATTTCCAGAATCCGTCTTTTCCTCACTGTGGAAACATCTCAAACTCTTATTTTTGCCCTTATTCTTTGACCACTGTAACTACGCGCTTATCGGTCTCCCCCCTCTGTGAACTTTCCATTCTCTAATCTGTCCTTAATGCAGCAGCCAGGCTCAACTTTCTTTCCGGCTGCTATACTGATGCCTCTACCCTGTGCGCTGGTTATCCATTTGTTACAGAAAACAGCTTAAAGTAATCACTCTCACCAATAAGACTTGCCACAGTGCTGCATCCCCCAAAATCTCTTCCCTCATCTCTATATACTACCCTACCTGGACTCTGAAATCTTCTGATGATCTTAGATTAAATACACCCATAACCCCAATCTTCCATGCTCAACTCCAAGACTTCACACATGCTGCACCACTACTCTGGAATGTGCTCCCCAATACCAGCAAGCAAACCCAGAAGACTCAGTTTTGAGCACGCCCTGAGAATATTTCTTAGACAGACCTACCAAGACCACTACACATTGCTGACAATCCATGCATGTGGGCACTCTCAGACACTTATTTGTCCACAAATTTTCGGTTTGGGTGTCAGATTCAGATTACACATGGCAGGACCACTGTGCATATTAAGCATTTCCCACCTTTTGTCTCACCGCAACACACACACACACACACACACACACACACACACACACACACACACACGTTCAAAAGTTTGGGGTCACTTAGAAATTTCCTTATTTTTGAAAATAAAGCACAGTTTTTCTTCAATGAAGCCAACATTAAATGATTCAGAAATGCACTCTATACATTGTTAATGTGGTAAATGACTATTCTAGCTGCAAATGTCTGGTTGTTAATGCAATATCTACATAGGTGTATAGAGGCCCATTTCCAACAACCATCACTCCAGTGTTCTAATAGTACATTGTGTTTGCTAACTGTGTAAGAAAGCTATCGGATATTTTGAACACCCTTGAAAACCCTTGTGCAAGTATGTTAGCACAGCTGAAAACAGTTTTGCTGATTAGAGAAGCTTTTGTTGGTTCAATTAAACACGCAAAATGGCCAGAAAAAGAGAACTTTCATGTGAAAGTCGACAGTCTTTTCTACAACAGTGTGTACTACTCTCTTCAGAGGAGAGCACAAACAGGCTCTAACCAGAGTAGAAAAAGAAGTGGGAGGCCCTGCTGCACAACTGAGCAACAAGACAAGTACATTAGAGTCTCTAGTTTGAGAAATCGACACCTCACAGGTCCTCAACTGGTAACTTCATTAAATAGTACCCACAAAATGCCAGTGTCAACTTCTACAGTGAAGAGGCGACTCCGGGATGCTGGCCTTTAGGGCAGAGTGGCAAAGAAAAAGCCATATCGGAGACTGGCTAATAAAAGGAAAAGATTAATATGGGCTAAAGAACACAGACATTGGACAGAGGAAGATTGGAATAAAGTGTTATGGACAGACGAATTAAAGTTTGAGTTGTTTGGATCACACAGAAGAACATTTGTGAGACGCAGATCAACTGAAAAGATGCTGGAAGAGTGCCTGACGCCATCTGTCAAGCATGGTGGAGGTAATGTGAGGGTCTGGGGCTGCTTTGGTGCTGGTAAAGTGGGAGATTTGTACAAGATAAAAGGGATTTTGAATAAGGAAGGCTATTGCTCCATTTTGCAACGCCACGCCATGACCCAAAGCATACCTCCAAATTATGCAAGGACTATTTAGGGAAGAAGCAGGAAGATGGTATTCTATCTGTAATGGAGTGGCCAGCACAGTCACCAGATCTCAACCCCATTGAGCTGTTGTGGGAGCAGCTTGACCGTATGGTACGCAAAAAGTGCCCATCAAGCCAATCCAACTTGTGGGAGGGGCTTCTGGCAGCATGGGTGAAATTTCTCCAGATTACCTTAGCAAATTAACAGCGAGAATGCCAAAGCTCTCCAATGCTGGAATTGCTGCAAAGGGAGCATTCTTTGACGAAAGCAAAGTTTGAAGTAGAAAATGATTTCAAATAAAAATCATTATTTCTACCCTTGTCAACCCATCAATGTCTAAACTGGTGTGTCCAGTTTGCTATTTCCCTCCCCGGCGACATGTGACTCGTTAGTGTTACAAGGTTTCAGGTGTGAATGGGGAGCAGGTGTGCGAAATTAGGTGTCATCGCTCTCATACTGGCACCTCATGGCAAAGAACTGTCTGAGGATCTGAATAAAAGAATTTCTGCTCTACATAAAGATGACTGAGGCTATAAGAAGATTGTTAACACCCCAAAACTAAGCTGCAGCATGGTGGCCCAGACAATACAGCGTTTTAACAAGACACGTTCCACTCAGAACAGGACTCGCCATGGTCGGCCAAAGAAGATGAGTGCACGCGCCCAGCATCATTTCCAGAGATTGTCTTTTCAAAATAGATGTACAAGTGCTGCTAGTATTGCTGCAGAGGTTAAAGGGGTGGGGGTCACCCTGTTAGTGCTCAGAGCATACACTTCACACAAATCTTGCACCTTCGTTAGGAGTAATGTTAGTGGGTGAGAATATATAATGGGCAATAAGCAATACTAATATAGTCCAGGAGCATTGTTTTTAAACTGTTTTTAACATGTGTATTGTTAGTGGCAGTAACGATATATAAGTATGACGTTGCATAGCTATCTCCATGCTTGACAAAGAGGGCGTGTTGGCCTCCGAAACGTCACGAGACTTAACAGTGTCTGAGAGGAGAGGGATCGTAGACCGCTCGAATGCATAGGATTCAGATCCAACATGAACGCCGAGATGCGGTGAATCAGATACGGCAGTAAAGGACACAGGTGAACATATCTAAACAAATGTATAACCGTACATGAATTGAAACTTATTGCCACGGACTGGTTTTTAAGAAGTTGTTAAATAAAAGTTGCTTTTTATTGAAACATGACATAAGCTTGTATGCTTGTATTACCGGCAGCTACACAGACTTAATTTGGCTCAGAGCATACGCCACACTGTATCAAATTGGTCTGCATGGCTGTCATCCTAGGAGGAAGACTCTACTAAAGATGGTGCACCAGAAAAACTGCAAACAGTTTGCTGAAGACAAGCAGACTAAGTACATGGATTACTGGAACCATGTCCTGTGGTCTGATGAGAACAAGATAAACGTATTTGTTGTAGATGGTGTCCAGCATGTATGGTGGCAACCAGGTGAGGAGTACAAAGACAAAGTCAACCATAGTGGTGGGAGTGGCATGGTTTGGGGCTGCATGAGTGCGGCTGGCTGTTGGGAGCTGCAGTTTACTGAGGGAACCATAAGTGACAACATTTACTGTGACATACTGAAGCACAGCAAGATCCCTTCCCTTCAGAAACTGGGCCACATCGCAGTATTCCAACTTGATAACAACCCCCAAAACCCCTCCAAGACGACCACTGCCTTGCTAAAAAAAAAAAAAAAAAAATGAGGGTAAAGGTGCTGAACAGGCCTAAACCCTATTGTGGGACGTCCTCAAATGGAAGGTGGAGGAGCGCAAGGTCTCCAACACCCACCAGCTCTGTGATGTCATGGAGGAGTGGATGAGGATTCCAGTGGCTGCAGCCTGTGATGCTCTAGTGAACTCCATGCCCAAGAGTTAAGGCAGTGCTGGAAAATAAAGGTGGCCACACAAAATATTGACACTTTTTCACTTGGGGGTGTACTCACTTTTGTTGCTAGCAGTTTAGACATTGATGGATGTGTGTGGAGTTATTTTGAGGGAACACCAAATTTACACTGTTAGGCTATTTTCACACGGCATAATTGCGGGGCGTTTAAGATCCCGCGCTGATCGGCGCCGTGAATAATTGACATGTCACTTTTCTCCCCTCTGTGTATTGCACGAGCGGGGAGAGGAGGCGTAATCCATAGTTCTCTATGAGAACTGTGGATTACTGTAATGACTGGGGCGCATTTCGCCCGTATTTGAGTGCAGTATGGCGCAAAATAAGGAACTAAATGCACCCCATTTTAACCCATGTGAACATAGCCTTATACAAGCTGTACACTGACTACTTTACATTGTATCAAAGTTTCATATCTTCAGTGTTGTCCCATAAAAAGATGTAATACAATATTTACAAAAATATCAGGGCAGTGCTCACTCTTGTGAGATACTGTATATACACACATCTATATATACATCCACAAATACATACAAATATATATACTATACACACACATTAAACATGTACCTTTTTTGCAGCTGCATAGCAAACAGATGCCAGTGTTGCCTATGAGTGATGGCTGCATTAAGCAGATGCCCATCAGTGGCATCCATTACACATTGCCTATAACAATATTTGCTTAATGAATTTGTACCAAAAGAGCTCAAAGTTTCCATTAAACAGATTCCAAATTAGCCCCAGTTTGGCATCAATCACAGCCTCCGTTAATCATACACATCTGATGCTTGTTTCTGGCAAATATGCTACAAGTAAACACAAACGGTGAGGTGATCAGGGCTGTAAAGTACCTCTTTCAACCCATGCCCATGTTGTATGTGTATCAATACATATCCAAACACATACACTTATACCTATTTAGCCATAATACAAATGTATGAAATGTTGACTTGGTTTTTCAAATATACAAAATGCACTAAGTCAGCTGCACAAAATCCAGCAGCATACAGCATGAGAGCGGCCTCATTCATAACACTGCTGAGCCGACATTCCCCGGTGTTATAATTTACCTCAATGGCATTTATGAATGGGAAACTCAATTACAGACCCGTTATGAATTGCCAGTGAACTAATTACGGGAAGTTGCCAGGTGTCACACAGCAAGACTGCAAAATCCCAAATAAATGCCGAACAGAACCAAAGAGGCGATGCAGGAAGACACTGGACAGGAAAGCAGAAAAGCAGAGATATGGAAGGCGGAAACGATGGCACAGCAGGAGTTTATTCTTTGCAAATCTAGGCCAGTTATCAGCAGCCACAGATCCTGCCCTTTAAAAGACAAGTCTTGCAGGGGGCTAATCAGTCAAATGCATGGGGATGGTGTGAATTTTCTACTGAGGCGAATGCTGACTTTTAGACATGTCTTAGATTTAATTAGAATGGAACGATGTAATCTAACACGACAGAGCTCTGTGTGATCCTCATCCCATGGATATGGCATGGGGTTTCTTAAATAAAAATGTCCTATATAACAGTATGAAATAGCACATGGTGACCTGTTTTTAAATATTTTTGTAGGGCAGGTTATAAACATAATGGGCAACAGATGATTGATAGACCTAGGCTAAAGCAGACCAACACAATTATGGGGCCAAGGGCAGTGGGGAGCATTGAGTAGACCTCCCGCATCCCACTCTTTGACCCAAATCACCCAGTCCCCCTTCGTCCCTTAAATTTCCCTCATTTTGACTTGATAAAGTTTAATTTAAGGGGTATTCTATTCAAATGTATTTGCTTAAACATGTAGAACAAGGTAAACGAAGACTATTACCAAATACATTGCTGCTCTGATTTTGCTTTCTTTCAGACTTAGAACAGTTCTCATCTCCTGCTTGCTTACAGAGGTTTCTCTAGGTTACCAGGACTATGGCTGGGATGATAGCATCACTCCCTGCTGTGTCTTATCAGTAGCACATGAGTTTGATTATCTTTGTTAATGACAGACTTCACAGGTTGCCACTGGAATCCTCTTCCACGATGCACTCACAGTACTAGTGGATGTTAGAGAGCTTGTGCTCCTACACCTTCTGTGTGAGGAACATGAACCCTTTAGGGGCATGTCCCCACGGCAGGTTTTTAAGCTGGTTTTACAGACAGTTTCCGGTTTTGAAAGCATCTGTAAACCGGCTGTCATACTTTATCAAGGAATTTAATGGAAGATCCGTGCAGCGGTCCCCACTGCACGGATTTTCCACCAGACGGTTTTTTAGACTGCCGGAGGTCCGAAAAACTTTGAACATGTTCATTCTTCCGCCCGGTTTTCGGGCGGAACATAAACAGGTCAATGCGAAGGGGGAGGGCTTTTCTCCGCAAACCGTGAACACAGTTCCAAAACAGAGCAAACACCAGTCGAATAATCCGACCGGTATTTGCTCTGTGCCGTGTAAACAGCCTCTAGAGCTCTGTAATCCTTTGCCATGCTGTTTAAATGCTTCTATCAGCAATGTTCCTCTAACAGGCTCAGCAAAGAATAGCAGAGCTAAAATGTCAGTCACTGCTGTAGAACCACCCACAGCATGAACAGGTAGTAGAAGTCTGAAGATGGCTGTGAAGAGCAGGCTCTGTGAAACTGCCAGATGAGAAAATCCCTTTAATAAAACTACTACCTGGCATCTCTCTAGTTCCCAACTGCATACTAGGCTACAATGTAGATATTTCTCCTAATAATTTTTAATAAGTGTCCCTCTTTGACTATGCAAAAAGTTGGGAGATGTGGTATGGATTAAATCGGATTCAGTAACATAACTGCACAGTACGTCACAAGGAGCTTGTGCAACGTATTTAAATCTCCATACAATCAATTTAGATGTGGACTACTGTAACTAGAGGACAAAAGTATACAAACAGGTCTCACTAGCCAATATTACGTGGCTGCCTAATATATATACACTCACCGGCCACTTTATTAGGTACACCATGCTAGTAACGGGTTGGACCCCCTTTTGCCTTCAGAACTGCCTCAATTCTTCGTGGCATAGATTCAACAAGGTGCTGGAAGCATTCCTCAGAGATTTTGGTCCATATTGACATGATGGCATCACACAGTTGCCGCAGATTTGTCGGCTGCACATCCATGATGCGAATCTCCCGTTCCACCACATCCCAAAGATGCTCTATTGGATTGAGATCTGGTGACTGTGGAGGCCATTTGAGTACGTGAACTCATTGTCATGTTCAAGAAACCAGTCTGAGATGATTCCAGCTTTATGACATGGCGCATTATCCTGCTGAAAGTAGCATCAGTATGTTGGGTACATTGTGGTCATAAAGGGATGGACATGGTCAGCAACAATTACTCAGGTAGGCTGTGGCGTTGCAACGATGCTCAATTGGTACCAAGGGGCCCAAAGAGTGCCAAGAAAATATTCCCCACACCATGACACCACCACCACCAGCCTGAACCGTTGATACAAGGCAGGATGGATCCATGCTTTCATGTTGTTGGCGCCAAATTCTGACCCTACCATCCGAATGTCGCAGCAGAAATCGAGACTCATCAGACCAGGCAACGTTTTTCCAATCTTCTACTGTCCAATTTCGATGAGCTTGGGCAAATTGGAGCCTCAGTTTCCTGTTCTTAGCTGAAAGGAGTGGCACCAAGTGTGGTCTTCTGCTGCTGTGGCCCATCTGCCTCAAAGTTCGCCATACTGTGTGTTCAGAGATGCTCTTCTGCCTACCTTGGTTGTAACGGGTGGCTATTTGAGTCACTGTTGCCTTTCTATCAGCTCGAACCAGTCTGCCCATTCTCCTTTGACCTCTGGCATCAACAGGCATTTCCGCCCACAGGACTGCCGCTCACTGGATGTTTTTTCTTTTTCGGACCATTCTCTGTAAACCCTAGAGATGGTTGTGCGTGAAAATCCCAGGAGATCAGCAGTTTCTGAAATACTCAGACCAGCCCTTCTGGCACCAACAACCATGCCACATTCAAAGGCACTCAAATCACCTTTCTTCCCCATACTGATGCTCGGTTTGAACTGCAGGAGATTGTCTTGACCATGTCTACATGCCTAAATGCACTGAGTTGCTGCCATGTGATTGGCTGATTAGAAATTAAGTGTTAACGAGCAGTTGGACAGGTGTACCTAATAAAGTGGCCGGTGAGTGTATATTCCTAAAGTCTGGTAAAAATGCTCCTGGGCACTTCAAGAAGTAATGGCTTGAACTTCAATCACTTAATATTATAGTTAGCAACCTTAATGTATCTGACAGGATACAAGAGGCTCAATTAACGACAAAAATAAAAACGCATGGATTCAAAACGTCACACAAAAATCAGAACATAGAGACACATATGGAACAGAGAAGGATTCTGAAAGCAATAGAAAATGATGTAGTTGGCTACATTGATGCCAATAAACTAATTGACAATAATAGATTTTACAAAGAGCCTGACACAAACAAAAGCTACAAATTAAATAGTAGCTGATCAGAAATAAATAACAGTACATGAAAAAAACTCACAAAATCCTAATAAAATTATTTGACCTCCATGGCTCACCATTAGATAGGTGACACCACTTTTCTTTTTATTGTCCTTCAACACCAAGGGCGACCTGTATGGACAGGACTGTGCCAGTATTCTCATGTCCTTTCAGCCCAAAACTGGCACAGCCCTGTTCTCTAGATGTATGAGCAGGCGCACTCCAAAATTAGGGTCATCGTGAGGTGCCTGTGGCACTTTGTAATGTGCCTAAGATGTGGGGGCGTTCTGGAGACGTGTCGCACCACAACCGTATGATTCTACACATTTATGACAGGAGGACGGCAAAACTGTACGCATTGCTGCTGGAAAAGACAGACCAAGTTAAAAGTGGTTTACCTGAGCCAGAATTGTCACTTAGTAACTAGAAAGCGCTAAATCTATGACCCGCAATAGAACAGGTTAATCAATTCAGGCGCATTGTACACTACTAATGTGCGCAATAAAATTGTCGTCTGGGCGCCAAAATACATACATGTCACCCCAAGGGTGTCGGAATTAACACATCATCTGCCTCTTAATTGTAGTGTCAAGAATATTTTTCATAGAAAAGTCTGCATTTTTTTGCTTGGTCATTGGGGTTCAAGTTAGAATGGCTGTCCTAAATCCAACCAGGTTAACATCTACAGAGTGTTTTCAAGTTCACTGAAGGTTTGCATATTCACAGAGAAGCAATTTGAAGCTTCTGAGCCTTAATGCGAAATCTGTCCCCTGTCTGGCATGCGCCATTTAAAATACTGGTGTCTTAGTGCAGCAGAGAGACCTTTGGCACCCTGTGGCACCAGGGCCAATGTGCCCGCTGTTTCTTCTGCACCCTCTATAGTTATGGTCTTGTGTTGTTATGACATGTTTCTTTTTAAACTTCAAAAAACACAGATCCAGTAGTTCTAGTGTGACTAGTTACTCTACGGTGGGTTACAGATGGCCATATTGCAGTTTCATGTTACAAATCACATCCACCAGACCCCAGACAATAAAAAGTGCCACATTATGACCATTTGCAATGCCGGAAGGATGACTGCTCGACTAGAGACGTGTGTGCTTGAGGAACGTCAATTAGATTGTGAACTCCACAGGGACAGAAAATCAGTAGGTACATTTTGTTTTGACCAGACATCCCTTATCACACCAACTGAGTTACTGCATTTCTTCAGGAAATTATATTTCGTTACTCAACTGCCTTAAAAAAAGGAAGATGGCGTAATATCGTAAAAATGGCGCCTGCTACAGATTTTTATGACATTCTAATGAAAGCCAGTTTATTAGTGTTAATAAACAAGGCAATAACATTTTGACATGGCATCATTAAATTGTAATGTATATTTAAATCCAACGCTACCAACATTTCCACTAACAGAATGTAAGACACTAAATATTAGTCTTTGGATAATGATGATCGAGAGGAGAAGAGCTGCCATAAATGACTGACAACTATGGGTCCCAGAGGACCCGAACCCATCTTAAACACCCCCTCCTCTCCGAACTAAAAAGAGTAGGCGCATGCGCTGCACTATTCATTCATTTCAATGGCAGTTCAGAGTTCAGCTGAGCACTCTCACTCAGCTGTAGTCAGGATTCCCATAGAACTGAATGGAGAGTATCCGATAAGAGAAACCACCTCTCTGCTTTTTGTTGCCATCTCTTTTTCAGCTCCTAACCTGAAAGTTAGAAGATGAAAATAACACTTTAATGTCACCTTAAATTATCACTCAGATTTTTGTTGTATATAATTGAGGATTGTATGCTTAAAAATTTTTCTTCAGGCTTTTTCCAAGACCTCACTACTACCACAAACATTCTCAATGATGGGGGTAATAACCGGACAGAAGACGTTGTTATGGGAATAGGTTTTAACATTTTTTTTTTTAGAGATTTGGTAAAACTTCTTAAAAATGCAATGAAAAGCAAGGTAAAAAAAAAAAACACATCAGGCTTAATCTTCTATTTGAAATTCAGACTAAATCTTTATTTTATTATTATATTATGAGATGACAAATGAGTTTTCTCGTTTCATTGATTAGCTTTAAACTTGTCGGCAAAGGTAAATAAAGACTATTACCAAATATATTGCTTTGCAGATTTTGCTTTTCTGCAGAGTTATTAACCAATCTTATCTCCTCTTTTTGTACACAACTTTCCCTAGTTAGCAGCCACCTCTCTCTGCTCTTTACAGGCTGAAGCCCTGGTTGGGATGATGACTCTTCCCTGCTCTGTCCTTTGTCTTGATATAAGGGAGCTCATTTACATTACTTACAAGCTTTAACCCTTTACAGCACTGTAGCCTTGTGCACTGGTGTTTGTAAGTCTCCTGCACTCATGTCATTGTAACAGGATCAGCAAAGAATTACAGAGCTGATATGCTAATCGCTGCTACAGAACCACCCACAAAAAGCTGGACGAGAAAGCAAGAGTGCTACCAGAAGTAAGAGATGGATATAAATCAAATTAGATCAATATGGGTATTAAACGGATGACGGGACATTCCAGACACTTAAAAGTCAATTAACATACAGGAAAGGAGGATTTAGTATTCCAAATGTGGGCTCTGGCTCGGGTCATGCTAAGAGGCTGGCCAACATGACTTGTACAACATTTACTATGTGTTTAAACACTTTGGGCACATGTATGAAAACGGTCTCAGACTAGACAATGGTACATCTTGGTATGTTAGTGTAGCATTCGTCAATATGTATGAACGAGTCTCACAGCACTTTATACATGTTTCCCATTGTGAGATACATTTATGAGCACCAAAAGAGTATCTCAGAACACGTCTGTGCCAAAATTTGGATTAATGCACCATTTTCGGGAAACATTCTGTCGAGCATATCCATAAATGTGACTAATATTATGAATCTGGTGTGACACGTCCTGAAAGAATTGGTGCAGACAAAAGTGTTGAGGATGTCAGATTTGAAGCCGTTTTTGGCGCACGACCTATCATACATAGGTCGGACAGGGCCAACAGCAGCTTTTTTTTTGGGGGGGAGGGAGGGGGGGGGACTGCTGCAGCCCAGTGCATACATGTCCCCCTTGGTGTCCCATCTGACATGGTTTAACACGTAGCAGGCACAACTTCGTGGAAAGGGGCCAAGTTTAAAATTAAATACCGTGCCCTAAAATGGTGACAATATTTTTACGTGAAATACTGGTATAAAGTACAAGTCAAATTGTAGGTGTATTAAGTCAGACAGCAGCGTCTACAATTTTACCATACAGTATACGTGTGATAAATTTGGGGGATCCCCTAAGTATCTAATCTATCTTTATCTACGTAATGGACAGGATTAGTAAAGAAGATTGTTTTAAGACGGGCAGAATAGCTTATATATGAATTAGCTTATCCAAGGCAGCAAACGTGTATTACATATTTTCTTATAGTAGATTCATAACTGGCTCTCTGTTCCCAATCTCAAATGGATACATGAGCAGAATAGGACCAGTTATTAACATATCAACCATGATCTTTTGTGATGGAAAGAAATCGTATACAGTTTAAGCCCATGTGAATACAAGGGAAACAAACTCTTAGAAACTATGCCAGAAAGTCAGAGCTTTGTACCACTCTGATCAGATATGTTCCGGTTCAGCCACTTAGTCAACGTTTCTGCTCATCTAAGTTACAACTTATTACCTGCATACCTATACATCTCAGGTGGTATACTTGGCCTAAGCATGCTAGGAAGACCTATTACTACACCAGTCTTTACTGGAGGTCTTTTTTTTATTTTCAAAACACCAGACAATAGGTGTATTGGCCATTTTACCATAATTCATTGTAAGGATAGTGTTGTGGCCTATGCGGTGTTGCAAACCAAATCCATACTTTTAGGCAATGTTCACACGGCTAAAACTGGGACGTATTTAGTCCTGTATTTTTCGCTGTACTGCGCTAAATACGGGTGAAATCCGTCCCAGTCATTATGGTAATCCACTGTTCTCATATAGAACTATGGATTACGTCGCCTCTCCCTGCTCGGACAATACGCCGAGCGGGGAGAGAAGTGACATGTCAATTATTCACGGCGTATACGTGCAGAGAATAATGAATGTCTATGGGGCCGGCGGGCTGTCGGCCGCCCCGCCCCCGTACACACGGCGTAATTGCGGGGCGAAATAAGTCCCGCAATTACACCGTGTGAACTTAGCCTTAGGCATAGTTTTTAGGAATTTAAGACCTTTTTTAGAAAGATACCAAGGGCACAGGCATCATGGAGGCAGCTAAGGCCACCCGTGTGGCCCACAGTGAAGAAGACCCAAGATCAGAAAGGCCCCATCTCCCTTCCCATTGGGTGTTATGGACTTGTACAGGCATTACAATGTTTTGTAACAAAGGGGATAGTGAGTGGTAACGTTCTGTAAAGTAAGAGAATGTGGACAGCTAGCAGGAGCAGGATGGCATGAGGAAGGTGGCATGAATCTGTCCTAGGGAAGGCCTATTTTGAAAGTGCCCACTCCTCTAGATAGCAGTATGGAAAGTTTGTACCGTATGAACTCAGCAGGATGAAGTGAAAAGATGGCGTGACGCTGCTTGAAATGAACAAGCATTAAGCAGATGAAAGAGTATTAAGACCTTTATTAATTAAAATCATTATGTTACAATACAGAGTTCACTGCATATAGAAATTTCTTACAATTTCATCATAGTAGTGATAATGATATGGACCAGTTTCATTACTACACATTTAGAACAATTCATACAGTTTTTATACTTTTATTTATTTTTTTCTTCTTTCCCAGGCCAAGATTTGTAGTCACAGATGTGTTATATGTTTGGTCAGTTGGGTGCACGGGACCATTACTACTGGTAAAATATACAATTATAAACAGCACATCTACATTATATTTTATTGAAGGTTTGAGGACTGTAATGGTTGAAGGCCGGCCTTCAGGTTATCCAGGGCCAGGCATGGCCAGGTGACCCCACCTTAATTTATGTACTAAAATTCTGCTTTTTTTTTAGGCTACCAAGAAGAAAATACTGCAGTGCTCCATTTGTATCTAGCACACAAACTAAATAGTATTAAGGATACAGAATAAAAGAGTGAAGCAATAAGGTAGATTGCACAGGTTTCAGTTGCAAGAAATTACAAAAAAGTTTTTTTTATTTCTTTAAAAAACAGTGCTATCCACTTCCAAAGGCCAAGTCTGGTATTACAGCTCAACCCCAATATCAACTATGGGGGTGAGCTGCAATACCAAACCAAACAGTATATGGACAAGAATGGTGCGGTGTCTGGTGGGAGAGGGGAAACAAACCCATAAAAGTTTTTAAAACTCTCAATCAAGAAAATTTTTTAACTAATTCCTACAGTCATGGCCAAAAGTTTTGATAATGATACAAATGTTAATTTTTACAAAGTCTACTGCATCCGGTTTTATAATGGCAATTTGCATGTACTCCAGAATGTTATAGAGAGTGATCAGCTTAACAGCAATTAATTGCAAAGTCAATAGTTGCCTAGAAAATGAACTTTTTCCCCCAAAACACATTTCAACTGCCTTAAAAGGAGCAGCTAACATCGTTTCAGTGATTGCTCCATTAACACAGGTGTGGGTGTTGATGAGGACAGGGCTGGAGATCAATCTGTCATGATTAAGTAAGAATCACACCACTGGACACTTTAAAAGGAGGCTGGTGCTTGGCATCATTGTTTCTCTTCTGTTAACCATGGTTATCTCTAAAGAAACACGTGCAGTCATCATTGCACTGCACAAAACTGGCCTAACAGGGAAGAGTATCGCAGCTAGAGAGATTGCACCTCAGTCAACAATCTATCGCATCATTAAGGAATTCAAGGAGAGAGGTTCCATTGTTGCCAAAAAGGCTACAGGGCGCCCAAGAAAGACCAGCAAGCGCCAGCACCGTCTCTTAAAAGTGTTTCAGCTTCGGAATCGGGCTACCAGCAGTGCAGAGCTTGCTCAGGAATGGCAGCAGGCAGGTGTGAGTGCATCTGCACGCAATGTGAGGCGGAAACTCATGGAGCAAGGCTGGTGTCAAGGAATGCAGCAAAGAAGCCCCTTCTCTCCAGAAAAAACATCAGGGACAGACTGATATTCTGCCAAAGGTACAGGGGAGTGGACTGCTGAGGACTGGGGGTAAAGTCATTTTCTCTGATGAATCCCCTTTCCGATTTTTGGAACATCTGGAAAACAGCTTGTTCGGAGAAGACAAGGTGAGCGATACCACCAGTCTTGTCTCATGCCAACTGTTAAAGTATCCAGAAACCATTCATGTGTGGGGTTGCTTCTCAGCCAAGGGAATCGGCTCTCTAATAGTCTTGCCTAAAAAACACATCCATGAATAAAGAATGGTACCAGAATGTCCTCCAAGAGCAACTTCTCCCAACCGTCCAAGAGCAGTTTGGTGATCAACAATGCCTTTTCCAGCATGATGGAGCACCTTGCCATAAAGCAAAGGTGATAACTAAATGGCTCAGGGAACAAAACAGAGATTTTGGGTCCATGGTCCTGGAAACTCCCAGATCTTAATCCCATTGAGAACTTGTGGTCAATCATCAAGAGACGGGTGGACAAACAAAAACCAACAAATTGTGACAAAATGCAAGCATTGATTGTGCAAGAATGGACTGCTATCAGTCAGGATTTGGTCCAGAAGTTGATTGAGAGCATGCCAGGGAGAATTGCAGAGGTCCTGAAGAAGAAGGGTCAACACTGCAAATATTGACTTGCTGCATTAACTCATTCTAACTGTCAATAAAAGCTTTTGTTAATCATAATATGATTGCACTTGTATTTCTGTATGTGATAAAAACATCTGACAAACACACAAAAACCAGAGGGCAACAGATCATGTGAAAATAGAATATTTGTGTCATTCTTTTGGCCATGACTGTACATTTTTGCATCTGATTAAGGTAGTTTTGATTTTATTATTTTGTTACCACAGATGCAGAGATTATAAGCAGAAATCACTACTGCCCCTATGGTCAATTTAGTAGAAAAACCCCACACATGCTTCATACTAAGCACCAAACAAGATCTTTTCTGTGTCATATGCAAAACAGAATGGAATAGCAATGATAACTGAAATAAAAGCAGAACCACTACGTATCGAATAAATTCATTTTGGAACAGTAACTGAAGTCATTGTTAGGAAATTAATTATTACAGAGAGGCACAAACTCCCAATCTTGTTACAGGACTCCATCAGATAAAGACTTAGCATTTGGAATGAAGGCAATAGCATTACTACTACTTATTGGAACAGAATTATATGTTGCATGTTAAAGAAACACTCCAGACAATGGATATACTGTTATATCTAGTGAAGGTCATGATGGGCAGTGTATGACCTAGATTCACTCTTTGGTGTTCCTTAATCCCTAGGTCATGCTTTGCTCCCATAGAACCTTTACTACAGGTTTCCAATGTCCAGCTGCTGCAAAACTACATTCCCTCTGCAAGGCATACTAGGAGCGCCACAGGTTGGAGAGCAATGCCCTATGCGGATATATATTCCAGTAGAAAATAAGTAAAATGTTAATCATCTTTAGATTTTCTTACTATACTATCACTTTGGCAGATCACTTTCACTATGTGCTGTGTAGAAAAAAATAAGGATGCTGCCAATCATGAATTGTGTTACTACCCAAAAAGAACTTGTTAAATAGCAGCAATGGCTATTAGCCCATGGTTCTTCCACCACAGTAGAAGACATTATTTGCAGCACCTTTCCACTCTTGCCAATAGATAGAGGCCTTGAGCAAGAGATGCCCTGCTAATGGGGCAGTTGGGAGAGGAGTTGACCTGAGCCTACCAGACCCACAGCTAAGTTACAGATGAGCATACTTAAATATTTTTCATGGGATAACCTTTTATCCCCTATCCACAGGTTAGGCGATGATTGCTGGGGATCCCAAGCTCCCTGTTCCAGAGTAGTTGGTCATGTGATGGTCATGCATTTACCTTGCCACTCCATTCAATGTCTATGGTACCGATACAGATGGCCAAGTCTAGCACTCGACTACCTCCATCAGTCCAAAATACTTCGAGTGGAGCAACAGTGTGCATGAATGACCGCCACTCCATTCAAACGTCTCTGGAAGGGAACAGCCACATGGCAAGTGTAAAATACCGGTCAGATTCAGTTTAAGAATTTGGACGGTATTTTATAACCTTGGTTTTGGCCGTGCCCCTTAACCACTGAATAGTACAGCTTCTGACTGAAAACCGAGCAGAAGATTGTGCGTGTTTCGAGTTTTTAGGAACGGCAGTATGAAAATCCGCCTAGTAAAAAAAAGTGCAGCGTAGACTATTGGGTGGATTTTCTATTAACGTCTACAGAGATGGTTGACAGTATGTTTTCAAATCCAAAATACGTCTGAAAAACTGACTGAAAACCCTTGTCATGTGGACGTAACCGAATAGGGAGCTCAGGACCTGGCTCGCACTGGCCCACAAGAAAGCAGGGGAAACCCTGTGGACCACTGAAAATGGTAGGCCTGATGCTGCTTATCGACTGTATGTCTTTAGGACAACATACATTTGAAAACTATGACAAAGCAAGAAACTATCAGACCCCTGCCCATCAACCTAGTCCTGTAGGTCACAGGCCCAAAACATACCAGAGGTCAGAAGTAGATTCCCAAAGCAGGCGATGTGAAAACGTCACTGTTTAAGGCCACCTGCCACAACCAGAGGAGCCAGCTGCTTAGCAGGTTAGTGGGAAGAGGTGGGTTTATTTTCTTATTTCAATGGTCAGAAAGTGTCACTATTATGCAGGATAGAGGTTCTATACCTACCCAATGAGGGGAGGGCAGGTTTGTATCAGTGGGATGCAAGACTGGGTGTGGGAACAGTGTAGGGGGCAGAAAAAAAGGTAAAAGCAAGAGGCAGAGCACAAGAGGCAGGTACAGTATGTGCAGAAGCTGTAGGATGGGCTCTATGAACCCAGTCTAACTCTGCTCAGGACCTCCAGCAATCATACATTTATCACCTAATCAGTTTATAGACAATAAATGTTTCACATGGGATAACAGTGCCACACCTGTCCACGGGTTGTGAGTGGTATTGCAGCTTATCTCCATTACCTTCAATAGAGCTGCAATATCAAAACACAACCCATGGATAGGTGTGGCACTGTTCCTGTAAAAAAGCAGCCATATTTTTCTAAACCTAAATAACCCATCTTACTTATTAAATAGAGATGAATCAGCAACTTGCTGTCAGTATTAAGGTAGTAAAAGCACTAAGGAAATATAGAGTAATAGAGTCAGGATTCACTGAACAAAGAAATAACAGAACCTAAAGTTCATGTAAGCAGGATATTTAAGAAACACTTTGCACTATGCCAGAAATTGCCAGTAGGTGAGACATTAAAGTAAATGTTAGCATAAATCTACATTCACATCAGCGGGATAAAGTTAATTATAAAGCCATACAAATTACTGCACAAAGCCAATGATTAATGGCCATATTTACTACCCACAAACATTAAAGTACCTCGCTGCACAGCCTTGCTTAATGTTTGGCCAGAAAATGCATTAATGAGCCACTTTGCCGATAAAAGGAGCCAGTAAAATATGCTGTGGTCAAAATACTTAATATAATGGACACTTTAGGTCATTATTAGCAAGCTGTAACTGAAAACGGCTAGCCCCAACCCCAGAGCCAGGTGGTTATTAAAAATGAACTCTGGGTCATGAAGCCTTGCTTAACGAAAGTTTTTGATTATTTCATCTTAGGGACATTAATCGGTATGTAATTGGACTTGCCACCCAAAGTATTGTGTTAAAGGGCACAGTGTCTAAAATGCTACCAATAAATTCTGGCAGAACAGCCACCCTTGTGGACACATTGGAAATAAATTTTTAGCAATGCACAACTTTTTTTTTTTTAAATCACGTGTTTTATCCAATTGCTTATAAACACAATAACATTTACTCACACATATTTTGTTCAGATCAAGAGGTGCACGAGATAACTAGATGCTGGACACGATGAGAACTTATCTCTGCACGAATGGTTGAAATGGACAAAAAAAAGTGTCATTTATCTGCCCTGCTCTGACACTAAACCCTAGGCGCATACACAAGATGCTTTCAAACCAGACAATGCATAAATACTCAATTAGTGAGTTCTGAATTAAAGGAGATAGGTGTATATCCCATTCTGGCAAAAAATAGAAAAAATGTTTCAGCTCATCCAGACTCAGATGTGTTGAATCAGTCACAGGGATAAGGGAGCCCCAGAGCACTGCTCCCAAAGTAAAGGATACATTTTCAAATGGTGATATCCAGCATCTGTAGTTCAATCCACAAGAATGATTAAAAAGTTGTAGCTTTATTGAATGATGTTAAAACTTAAGGACCGTTTTTTGTGCAAATAACATTGTGATGGCTATACAGGATTAAAAAATTGTAAATTTATTGAATTTATTGTATACAGCCATCACAATGCTATTTGCACAAAAAACGGTCCTTACGTTTTAATATGATTCAATAAAGTTACAACTTTTTAATCATTCTTGTGGATTAAACTACAGACGCTGGATATTACCATTTGAAAATATATCCCATTCTGGACCATTTTCTTTTAGCAAGAGCAGAGAGTAGCTACAAAGTGTCCAAATCTGGAGGACCCAGCAAGTATGTGTGTTACATAAGCAGCTCATTGATTGCAATGGGAACTATATAATGCTTCATTCCTCTTGTAGGGTTTTGCAGAGGAAATTAACACTTGCTGCTTTGTTTCCTTGCAAAATACAGAGGAATTATGTGGATTCTAGCAGCAAGTGGCTGATCCATTTCAAGGGAATGTTCACAGGCCCTATCCAGTGTAAAACGTTAACCTTAAATGGGTGGGAGAAAGAAAGAGAAGTTATACTTACCTACTTGTCTCCTGTGCGCTGCCGCTCTGGAGCGCCAGAGGCCAGCTTCTCTTCACTTTCGGCTTCTCCTGAAACACAAGAGAGCCTTTTGCCCCGTTCACTTACAATGGAGCATAAGGTTCCCCTGTATGTTAGGACAAAAACCCGAAAGTGAAAGAGGCGCAGGTCCTTGCAAGCCCTGGCGCTGCAGCACCGAGGGACCTGGAGGTAAGTATAACTTTTTTTCTTCTTTTACTACACCCAGGACTCATTGAATATTACATTTTCCTCTGCAGCACAACCCTTCTGACACGACAGTCTGTGATATGAAGGTAACTTATAATAAAAGTAAATTGTTTGGCCAGGTATGCCAAGTTCATCCAGGACTAAGAAAGGCTGTTTTGTCCTTGTTTCAAACATTTCAGTTAGATTGATATTCAGTTCTCAATACAAGTATTATAGCCATTCAATTTCTAATAAATATCCGTTACAGTTGCAATTACAGTTGACGTAAAACAAATCTTTGTGACAAAATTTTCATTTCAAAGACATTTGATAATGTCATTAGGTCAAAATACTGCAGCTGTTGTATAAATTGCTTCATATTGGTCTACTTTAAAATGCAGAGTTCAAAAAAGCACTGAGCTGCCCTCTGCAGGTTACAAGGGGAATAGTGAGCTTCTGACAGCAGGTATTCATCAAATGAAATATGCTGAACAAAATGAAACACAAAATAACTGGTGAATTTAAATAGACTACTACTATGTAGCCTGTGGTCCTGCAACTTTCTCAGAACTAAAACTCCCAGCATATCATAACAGATGCAGGTTGTCAGAGCATGCTGGGATCTGCAGTTCATCAGCAGAAGAGCTACAGACCATAGACAACTGCCACAGACCAACTAAGATGTTTCTAACAAAAAAAAAACTGCAACAAAACGATTTGCAAATTAACAAACATGTTGAAGATACTCCAAAAACTTCTATGATTTGTATTATTTAGCATAATTTATGTAACTCAGCTAAACACTGCATTTATTCAAGACGATGGAAAACATTTTTTGTAGATTACTAATACACTCATGGACAAAATTATTTTACCCTTTGGTGACAGAAAAAAGAAAACCACAATGGTCACTGAAATAACTTGAAACTGACAAAAGTTATTTAATAATAAAAGTAAATTTACTGATAAACAACTAATGAAAATCAGACAATTGCTCCTGAATTGTGGTTCGACCAAAAATTTTCGAAAAACAAACTCGCGAAACTGAGCTGGACACAAATGATGGTACCCTTCACTTAATTTATTGTTGCACAACCTTTTGAGGCAATCACTGCAAAGAAACTATTTTTCTAAGGGTATGTTCACACGGTGTGTTGGATCCGAAAAACGCATTCAAAAGCACTGCGTAAATCCCATCCAAAATGCATCCAACACGCAGGTGTGTGTTTTGATGCGTTTTGGCTGCAGCAGGAACGCACCCTATAGTTTTAAATAGGGCACCTGCTGCGTCAAACGGATCAAGAATGGACATGTCATTTCTTTGAACAGATCCAAAAGACACATCAAAGACGCAAGTAAAACACACATCGGCGATCACTCGTCTGAACACAGATGCATGTTTTACATTGAAAGCAATGTAAATCACACAGGACATTGTTAGATGCGTGTTTAGGTTCATTTAGTGTCCGAAACACAGATCCAAACATGCATCTAAAAACGTATCCAACATGCCGTGTGAACATACCCTAACTCTCAGTTAGCCTTCTATCCCTTTCCACAGATATTTTGTTCCACTTCCTGTGAGCAAACTGCTCCTGCTGTCTCAGGTGTGAAGGTGACTTCTCCACAATGCATGTGTCCGCTCCTCCAACAGATGTTCAATGGGATTTAGATCAAGGCTCATAGAAGTCCACTTGAAAACAGACCAATGCTTTGCTTTTAGCCATTCTTAGATATTTTTAGCTATGTGTTTTGGGTCATTGTCCTGTTGGAAGACCCATGACCTGTGACTGAGAGCAAGGTTTCTGACACCGGACAGCACATTTTGCATCAGAATGCTTGCATAGTCTTGAGATTTTGTACCCTGTACAGACAATACATAAATGAGCTTTTTCCATGTTTCACTGTAGGTACAATGTTCTTTTCTTTGTATGCTTCACTGTTGTGTCAGTGAACATAGAGCTGATGTGACTTGCCAAAAAGCTCCAGTTTTGTCTCATCTATCTAAACATTATTCTACCAGAAACTTTGTGGCTTGTCAATAAGCATTTTGGCAGACTAAAGTTGCACATTTTTGAGATTTAATTTCAACAGTAGTTTGCTCCTCGGTCTTCTTCTGACATGGATGTACCTTGAGCTAGAAGTACACCTCTAATCTCTTTAAAAGTTATTCTAGTCTATTGTGTTACCATCTATATTGTACATCTCTTCAATTTGTCATCAATTTTCCTCTTGCAGCCACATCCATGGAGGTTGGCTGCAGTTTCATGGACCTTAAACTTCCGAATACTGTATGTGCAACTGTAGTAAAAGGAACATTAAGCCATTTGGAGATGGTCTTTTCCTGGCCTTTAACATGCTTGTCCATAATTTTCTTTCTAAACTCCTGAGGTAACTTTCTCCTTAGCTTCCTATGGTCTATATTCAATGGGGTACACACCATGATCCGAAACAGCACAATGTCTACTTTTTCCCTTTTAAATAGACAGACTGACTGACTACAGATTTAATATCACCTGTGATGCCAATTTTAGCACACACCTTAGTTTAACATCTTCATATGATTAAATTATTTTAATTTTTTTTTCTACAATCTTTTTTTTTTTTTAAGTGTTAGTTGACCCACAATTCAATGCAATGTCTGATTTTCGTTAATCGATTTTCAATAAATGTATTATTAATTTTGTCAGTTTTAAGTTATTTCAGTGACCCCTGTATGTTTTTCCGGTCTTAAATGGAGGGGTACCAACAATTTTGTCCACGGGAGCATACGTATTAGTTTTTAATGTTCGGCTTTTTGAAAGAAAGTCCCTCCTACTGACTGAAGCCCTTTGACCACCCAGCTTTGGGTCTGATCTGAATTTTAATTTTTTTTACCTTCAAAAGAGCTTTTACGTTTTTAAAGGTTCTATTCCTGTTATGCTTGTGAGGAGTAGAAGGAAATCTAAAGAGGTACTTCACCATTTAATTTTTTTTTGATATGCAATATATCACACGCACCAAACCTAAATGTTAATGTCTCTTATATGGTAGAGACTGTACTTTAATCAGGATAAAAAATTTACCTTCTGAATGAATTTTAACCACTTTACACAGAAATACCACTGCGTCCTCATATGTTTTCCTGCAATGTAAAACCGATGACACAATGGTCCATTGAATTCTACCACTTTCTCACCTATAGAAGCACTTGAACCCAGTAGATACTACAATAACACAACATACTTCCTAACCTTTTGTCTTCTGATTTCAGGAGGGTTTAGATAATTCTTGAGGCCAGGTTCCCATAGTCTCTTACAAGAAACAGTAGTGTTGACAACTATGAACTATAATGGAAGCTTAATTAGGATATGTGTGATCTCTCAATAACAGGTGGGTTGAGTACCAGAAAGACCACCCTGAGGTTTCCATAACTCACATTAACTTAAATTAATTTTGTATGTTCAGCAACAAAATATATATACATATATATATATATATATATATCATAATATTATATATATATAATAATATATATTATATATATATATATATATAATATATATATTTGTAGGTCCTCAATTAGTGACCAAGGAGTTCCCTTTTAAGATCAATGAATGCTAATAATTTTAGAAAGTGTAAGTGGTAACTCAAATGTGTATAGAGAAGATAGTCTAAGATTGATATTTTTAGTTGTTAAACCAAAGAAAGTAAATGGTGGCTATCAACCATGTGGAAAATCCTCAGGTCATCAGAATATACAAAGAGAGGTGTCCATGAGATTAATAGATAACCCAACCAGTCCTTCTATACGCTCAGTGGAAAATGCCCTTTTCAGGTATAGAACTTACATAATTTCTTCATAAGGAAAAAAGAAATAACTGAATAACCAAAACAGAAGCTTTCCATTGGAATTGAATACAAAAAAATTCTACCAATTTTTATAAAAAGTTACTATTCTTCACTGACTATATTTCATTTGATGGTCTCTCTAGTTCTATGCTAAAATTATTATCTGCTATAAGGATATAAATACCATTGTTTAGGTGGATATAAGTCTATCCAAACCACATAAAAATTAGTCCAGCATAGGTTTTTATAGAGTAAAAGTGGACGTTTATTAACACTTGTTTCCGAATGTGGGTATATGCTTCATAATGGTACAAATATTTCCACATCTATCAAAAGCTTATAACATAGTCTATTATAAACAAAAAGTACTATAACCACATAAAAAATTCTGCAAAGTGCTTCCACCTGCCGTCTTTAATGTAAACACGATACTTCCACCTTAACATCAGGAAAAAAATGTTCTGTCTCTATCATCATATACAGTTTTTTTTCCCGTTTTTTTTTTTAAGCAAAGTTGTTTTACTCAAAAGGAAATTTTCCAGTCTCCTCCCTATACTGATGCCTCAGTTGCCACATATGGTGCAGTTTTTTAATCACCATATTACAAATCCCTGCAAACCTTGCAGCATACAGATACCTGTAAGCTGGAAATACTCACCTCCCTCTTCTGGTTGTACAGAAAATTGTATGGGTAAAACCCATAAGGCTGGGGATACATGCAGTTGTAGTCCGCCACGTGACAAAAACACAGGAATTTTCCTGTGGGGCAGTTTTTAACCACATGGCTTTTAAAGGTAAAACCTATTAGAATGTATTTCACCTGAAAAAACTGTGCGACATATAACCGGATTGCAAAACTATAGTACTTTTTCATACTGCTGCATTGAAACTAGCCTAATTTCTAAATTACATCTAATGGGTGTTCTTGCACACACTGTGACTAAAATAGGTTACTGCCCTATAGCATAATTTTACTAGGAGACTGGTAAATATTGTCCAGGATTAGAAAAGCATGGCTGCCTTCTCTAAGAGCAAAAACACGACTGTCCGCCACCATTTGTGTGTGGCATTTCTGCTCAGCCCAATTCATTTCAATGGAGTAGAGCTGTAATATCAAACACCACCCATGAACAGGTGTGGCGCGGTTTCTGAGAGAAAGCAGTCATGGTGTTCTAACTCGGAGAACCCCTTTCAGCAGTCACATTTTCTATGCTTAATAACATACTGTAGCCCACTATGTCAGGTATTACACGATACAGATTTATGATCCAATATACGCCATTGTAGTCCCAGCCAAATGCAAAAGAATAAAAAGTACTGTACATTATTCTTAAAGTTAAACATTGGAAAAATTCTTCATCTCACATTTGGTAACAAAAATGGGAATAAAGTTAAGATTCAGAAAATTACTGAACGACAGATTAAAAAGAAAGAAATGGGTGATGTCAAGACATGGAGCGGTGGGGTTAGTGATATGTACAGAAATCTTGAGCAAAGGTTAGTTCTATGTACAGAAGTTCTCAACCAAGGAAACATTCTTTTAGTAAGAAAAGTCAGTAGTTTTAAGGACACAGAAGATACTGGTTTAGCCCCGAAGATGATAGATCTAGTCACCAACCTGGGTAAACAGTGGATCTGTTGTCCAAGTCTGTCCCATCTTTTCCTGGGCTATATGTACTTTGATCCAGATCATAATCTTCCATGGATGGCACTGTGGTTTGTAAAGGGACTGTACTTCCAGCAGGTGTATCCCAGTCACTGTCATCTATTAAAGTAGTATTTTGTTTTTGCTCAGAGTCTGTTAAAGTTTCATTAGTGCCAGGGTCTTGTCGACCATCGGCACTTTCCGTAGTCACGGTGGACTCTGTGTGGTTCTGCACATCTGAAGAACGTGTGGCTACATCGCCTTTCTCCTTCTCACTGTCCTCACCTTCCTCCTCCTGCTCTCGCTCACCCTCTTCCCCCTCGCCTTTTTCATCTTTGTCCCCCTCCTCAGCGCCATCGCTGGTTTTTGTAGGAGAAGCATCGTTGTCCGAGCCTGTGGACGGTAAAGGTTCAGTAGTAGACACGACAGGCCTGGCAGCCTGTTTACCTGCAGAAGAGGAAGTGGGCAGGCGAGTAGGCCACACAGTGCTAGGAAAAGAAGGTAAACCACCACCGCTAAACCCAAGACCAGCAAGCAGAGTACTTGTCACCACAGAGGCCACAGTAGCTTGGCTCCCGCTTGAAGAAGGGCCCATCCCAGTGGCCATTGAAACAAAAGAAAAAGGGATGCCAGAGGAAGTCCAGGTGGAGGATCCAGAACTGATTGGAGCCATGTCAGCGGAGGAAGCAGGGGAAGCAGTAGGCTTGTAGAAGAAAGAGCAGAAAAGAAGAGTCAGTACATTACCTGGCATAACACTGTTAGAAAGTGCACTGGTGGAAATCTTTGTCTGAGCTTTCTTATTCTGTATTTAAGATAAAATAAGACACTATTTTCAATAGTAAGACAGGCAGGGCATTTGGGACCTTAAAGGGGGTTGTCTCACTACAAGGATTGCTTTTTATGTTAAAGATCTTACAAAAACAAGTCACTTTGTAATAATGGCCATTAACAGAGTCCTACCTACTCTGAATATCCCTCTTGTATGGGGCTGCATCAGCTCCTCAGGTCCCTATAGCTACATACCTGTTTTGATCTCTCCTGATAAGTAAAACCGAACCGAATTTTAACTTGGGTAAAAGTGAGACAACCCCTTTAAGTGAGTCATTATAAATGTAGATTTCACTTCAATTTTTTTATAAAAAGTTTAAAGGAGTTGTCCAGCTCAAAAAAAAAATAAATAAATAAAATAAAAATAGGCTACTGGTGCCACATAAAATAAAAAATCCTATACTTGGCTTCTCTTCTCACCTTTGTTCCAGTGCAGGGTCTCCCTGGTCTCCTGTTTGCTGCCAAACGGGACGTCCCCATGGCAGTTGTGGATTGGTTGTAGCGGTCACCTGCCTCTGCTTACATTCCTGTAAAGAGCTGTTCACTTCCGAATTGTGATATAAGAAACTGGCATGTGACCAATGCATCCAATCAACAAATGCAGTAGTGATGTCCTGTTCGGAAGTCAAGAATTAAATGGAAGACTGGAGAGCACTAAACCGAGCAGTGGAGTAAGGAGAGCATAGTTTTTTTATTGTATGTGGCACCAGTAGTCTTACTCAACTTTTATTTGAACTGGACACCAACTTCAAGCTTCATGTCTGAAAATCAACCTCTGTCCATACACCCTATTGTTACAGGCAGATGTAGAGAAGAAAAACTTGACAGATAATGCCCCATGATATCACGGCACAAAGTTCTCATCTGTTTCAATGTTTTTTAATGGCTTCTGTTGTGATCTAAGAAGAGTTACCAGGGAGCACAACGATACCACTGTCAAACTTTGCTACATCCAAAGGGGCCCCAGAAACAGCAGTATTAAGCCCAGCCATCAGTGCAAACCACTGTGGTTGGGGGGGGTGGGGGGCAAACAAGGAATGGGACCCAGACCATCATTAAGGCCCAATTGCTAGCAATCCTAAGGACAGGCTATCACTGTTGCAGGTTCCAAAGAACCCCTTCATGTCCACAATATGACACTGTATTGGGATCCATGTAGCACATGTGTGCCTCAGTGATGCTTTAAAGGGGTTGTCTCACTACAATGATTTATCTTACCTCCTGTTTTCTTGGTTTCATTTTGAATTCAGAGGCGTTTACTGGCTTTCACTATGCTGCAGTAGAAGGCAGGTCTGTAGCTACAGCAACCAGCGCTGGCAGCCTATCAGGATGGATCAAACAGGTCTGTAGCTATAGCAACAAGTGCTGGCAGCCTATCATGAATATATAACAGGTCTGAACTATAAGCGACCTTAGGAGCTGATGTATCCCTACAAGAGGGATATTCTGAGTAGGTAGTGACACTGTTAATGGACACATATTGCAAAGTGACCATATGTTTTTTGCAAGTTCTTTTAACATAAAAAGGCAGATCCTTGTAGTTGGAGAACAACACATTTAAGGGGGGGGGCAACTGAGGTATTAAAAGTATTGTGTGTTATGCAAATACCTTGGTCTCCTAAATGCATTTTGAAAGCTTTCAATCTCCTGTGTGGTCCCATTGTAAATTCAGTGTAGGTTCTGTAAATAATCAGGGGATAAAGCAACTTGTGCATTCCCCAATCCTGTGACATTGGTTAGCCCTTAGTCAGCAAAAGATGAAGCTATGTTACTATATTGGTAATTGCAAACAGTAAATCAGTTATGTATTCCGATTTACAACTACTGATTACTGCACTGTAAGACTGTAGAATGCAGTAAATTTAATTTGGTCAGTTTTTTCTCCTTTGACAATTCCATACAATACACATTATATGCTCTTCATAATAATCAAAGCATAGGATCTTAATCAGGGCTGGTATTGGGGCTGTGCGACATCTGCAGTTGTACAGGGAGCATTAACTACATCAGTGAAAGGCAGGTGCCACACAGTACAAGGTATTCTGGGCTGCGACCACCGCTTATCTTCATTGTATTGTGGTACTAATTTAAACATTGTATAGTACAGGTATTAGGTTACTTTATGTCTGCAGTCGTACTCCAAGTTGGTATTATCCAAACTGCCTTATGGCAATACCAGTTTACATGGTATTGGGGGGCAAAGCTACCGCTGCACTTTACACTTATGTAGTGGTGGTGCTCTATAGCAATCTTACTAAGGACATTTGTCATTTACAAGTAGGCCCTGACATGGCTATAGTACATTGTATGGCAGTATACCACTTCAGGTGAGAGGGTGGCAGCAGACTATACTGTCAGAGTATCATGCACCCTCAAACCGCACCTCATGTAAACTGCTCTATAAATCTCGAGCGAACAAGCTCCATTTTGTCGCACTAATATTAATTAAACAACAGTGTTCCACCAGATGTTCAACCATTGTGTCATCTACCGTCAGCAGATTTCGGGGGGGGGGGGGGCCTGCCCTTGAAATGAAGCGAGCTCATAGGCAAAAAAAATAAAAAAAAAATTGGCAGGAGAAGACAAAGAGATAATTAGGATTTCCTAACAACATTTTGATTTACTGTATCCTCCCGGACACCAAGAAGTTTTAAGGTCCCAAATGCAAAACTTCATAATAGTAACTGCTAACCCTTTATTATTATTACAGGCTAGTTGGACTTGCAAGAGAGCGCAATGTACATAGTCTGAATATGGCCTGGTAAATTAAATAATATGAGTATAGAGAAGATAAGAGTGAGAAATGAGAGGGAGAAGGGGAAGAGATGAGATATGACAGGACATAGGACAGATTGGTGCTAAAAACGTATTAGAGAGAGAGAGAGAGAGGCAAGGGTGCTAAGTAGAGAGAGAGACATAGAGTCAATAGGGTGCTACGTAGAGAGCGAGGTACAGTTAGGCAAGGGTGCTAAGAGGACTGAGAAGAGTACGACATAGAGCGGGAGGTGCAAAAGGAAGAGAGAGGAATCACAGAGGCGTAGGGTGCTAAAGGAAAGAGAGACTAAGTATAGCTAGTGGTTGCTAAAGGAAAAGAATACAGAGGCGAAGGTGCTAAGGAATAAGAGAACAACATAAGGCGAGGGTGCTAAGGAAAGAGACACAGAGGGCGAGGGTCTAAGGTAAAGAGAGACAAAAAGCCAAGTCGAGGAGTGGTCTAAGGACAGAGAGACAGGAGGCTAGGTGCTAAGGAAAATGAGACAGAGCTAGGGGTGTGCTAAGGAAAGAGAGACAGAGGCGAGGGTGCTAAGGAAAGAGAGACAGAGGCGAGGGTGCTAAGGAAAGAGAGACAGAGGCGAGGGTGCTAAGGAGAGAGACAGAGGCATGGTGCTCATTAAGGTAAAGAGAGACCGAGATGGCGAGGTGCCTAAGGAAAAGAAGACAGATGCAAGTGGTGCTAAGGAAAGGAGACAGAGTCAAGGGTGCTTAGGAAGAGAGACAGAGGCAGAGGGAGGCAAAGAGAAAGAGAGGCAGAGGCAGAGGGTGCTAAAAGGAACGAATAGACAGAGGCAATTGTTCAATAGGAAGAGACAGAGGCAAGGGTGCTAAGGAAAGAGAGGCAAGGGTGCTAAGGAAAGAGACAGAGGCAAGGGTGCTAAGGAAAGAGACAGAGGCAAGGGTGCTAAGGAGAGAGAGGAGTAGAAGAGAGAAGGGACACGAGAGGGCGAAAGGGTGCTCAACAAGTGAGATACGATAGATATAGACACCGTCAAATGGTCTAGGTACATGGAGACAGAGAAGATGAGACCGATGCAAGGGGTCTGAAAGGATAGAGCGAGAGACACTATGTCAAGGGTGGCTAAGGAGTAGCGCGAGAGATCAACCAATAGAGGCCATAGGTAGCAAAATGTAGAAGGAATAGAGAGAGAGACCTGATTGCAAGCACAAGGTGCCTAAGGAGAGAGCGAGAGACCAAGGCAAGGGTGTAAAGAGAAATAGATAGATAGACGACACAATAAAGAAGTCACATCTATTAAAAGATGATAAGTGGTGACAACACAAGTCAAAAATGGGGCTAAGGAGAGATAGAGACGAGACCAAAGTTAGCAAGGTTGCTGAAGAGAGAGATAGAGAGACATCAGCACAGAGGCACTAGTGTGCTAAAGTGGAGAGAGATAGAGATCAGGAGGCAAAGTGTTGCTAATGGAGAGAGAGAAGGACTATACAGAGGCAGGGTGCTAAGGATAGAGAGAGAGAGACATGTATGGCATAGGGTGCTAAAAGAGAGAGAGAAGATAACAATGAGAGGCATAGGAGTGTGCATAAGTGAGAGAGAAGAGAGAGAGACACACACACAATCACGAGGAAGGCAAGGGTGCTGAAGGAGAGTAGAGTAGCACACACACAGTATGGGCATGAGGGTGCTTAAGGAGTATGAGTGACCACACTACCACACACACACACACAGCTAGATTAAGGTAAAGATAATTTTTTTCCACATGAAGGCAAAGGTATTTGGAGCAAAATGTAAGAGAGAGTAGACAAAAAATGATGTGTAGTGTAAGATATCACACTCAGTGTTACAGCTTCGATTCTGTTTCTCAAGAAGTTGTGTATACGCAGCGAGACCCCTAATCCCTACCACACTACAGAGGCAATGGTGATGCTAATGCAGATAGTCGACACACACAACACACACATATCCAGAGGTGAGTCTAAGGAGAGAGAGAGACACACACACACACAGAGGCAAGGGTGCTAAGGAGAGAGAGAGACACACACACACACACAGACTCAAGGGAGCTAATGTCGCTGCTCTCTCCCCCGGGCTACCCCCCAGCTTTGATTGCCCCTACCTTATCACTCGTGTAGTCAACTGCGATCAGGCGTAGACGACCTCACCCATAGCACTGATCCCGTTATGGATGGTTGGCGGTGTGTGTAGTACTTCTCTCTCTCTCTCTTCGCTCTCTCGTCTCTCTCTCTAGTCTCTCGTTCTCTTCTCTCTCTCTCTCTCTCTCTCTCGCCCCCCCGCCTACCCCCTCTTCCCTTTATTCACGGCTTCATTCTCTCTCTCGCCTCTCTCATCCTCCCCCCCCCCCTTGTCTAGTCCATAGCAAGTGTGCACAGTGCGAGACTCGCTCCCTCGCGAGCTGAGACACACACACCTAGTGCATCGTTGATCAACGGCATCTCGTCTCCGCACAAACACACAAAAATCCTCTAGATACCCCACTACCCCTCACACAGATCACAATACAAAACCCCCCAAAAACGACACTTAATATAATAACTAACGACTTCACCTGCTAAACACACTATTTAACAACCATAACTCAACCCTCACAAAACAACCCTAAAAAGCTCTTAAAGAGGAATAACTCCCTTACCAATCAACAAGTCTGGTGGAGCCCCACCAAATAACAGGAGAGCCTTAAATCTATACAAAAAGTACTCTACTAAGCTTCAAGTAAAGGGATCCCTAAGCCAACTGACTTGGGGCAGGTGTCGTCCCTAATCTCATAGACACAGAACAACTAAGGCCCCCCGTTGTGAACAACCAGACTGCAGCAGGTGACACATGAAGTACGAGACGGTTGAGAGATCACAAATTAAAAACGTCATAGACAAGCCAGACCTCTGCCGTACAAAATTTACGCCAGCAAACCTGGCTTTAATCAACTGCTGAGGAGGTTTCCGAATCACGGGAAGAAGTGGTGTCTGATCTTCACTTCCGTTTTATATTCACATGTTAAGTAAACACCCATTCAGGTGCTCTAGTATTACTGGGACGAATTTTAGCCATCAGATTAAAGAATCCACTATAAAGCCCGACATCAACTCCGAGCCTATATACCATGCGTGCGCACAACTGCAACTAAGGTCTATTAACAAGTACCTGCTCAGAAGCATCCACCATAGTCCACTTCAAATATGAGAGCCCAACAAACCTTCCATAATCAAATTCGCGCAACGTTTCCATAAACGGGGCGATTTGCGCAGCATGAGCTAATCTATCTTTAACCAAGTGGAGTAGCACAGAGGGCGGCCAAATTGGCAACAGCACCAACAAGATCACCAGTAGCATCCCCTGACTAGTGAATGGGCTGTCCATCTCACTTCTCATCTATAATAGTTAGCAACTAGTGCAGCCTCACGCTATAAAGAAAGAACTAGGATCAGTACTAGGGTATCACATTACAACAGGGCACTACTAGTTCCATCATTTGTCAATTCTCAGCCATAATGCCCCTTTCTCATTCAAAAATCTATATGTGCATAAATTCATATGGGTTAATTAATAAACATACCAACCTGTACATATAGACCACATTGACCTTCTTTACACCATGGGACAGCCACTTCTCAGCTCATATGTATGTATAGTAAATAGCATTATTCATCACACAGATAGAGCTTACAGGCTATCGACCATTAAAATTATGATTATTATAAATTATAATACATGTTCCCCTGCCATTGTAAAAGTATTGACTCTAAAGACTATATTCATATAAACTACTTCTCATTCACAATATGACTATTGCATACCTCATTATAAAAAATAAAATGTAGGCTCAGATGGCTAGTCCTTCTAGAAAATTCACCCCTCCCTCAATCCGACAGTCCTGACTCTCACAAGTTTCCCCCAGTTATTTAGATGGACAACTATACGGTCTCCTATCGTCTCTATCGAGTCTGAGCCATTTCAATCCACCGTACATCACAATTGGGAGAGCATAGCAAGAACTCCAGAATCCCATCAAATGCACTACCGGCATCCAGCTGCATCCATTAATAACCTCGCCTCCGTCACTAGAACCAGCTGCCGCAAGCAGGAACGAAATCTTCTACATGACAACAGTATAGTCATACAATGGAAAACTTTACCTGCGTATATTATATTGTCCTCCCCCATCCCAGCACCCTAGCCTAAATCCGCCAAGTATATTGCCTAAAACACCGTTTAGTGCAATCCACAAAACAAATTTCCACACAACTCCATTTACCCGCCGTATCCCCCATACTATACCCCTATGCCTACAACTTACCCAGCCTCTAGTTTCTCTTCTGCTGTTGCCGTCCTGTCTTTCTATCAAGGTCATTGTCACTCACCTCAGAATCTAGTACTTTTCCACGCACCCCTCACTGTCACACCCAAACACATCCATTTCACCATCCATACTCACAACCCCGCATCTACCCACTCCTCCCACACTATAATACCAAACTTAAATTTACACATAGAAGACAGACCAACCCTCGCCAAACAACTCTCACTTTCCTACTCTAAGCCACGCTCACAAAATGTACAAATCGCCCACCCTATATCTTACTGCCACCAAACTACCTCTACAAATACAACCAAACTTCAACCAAAAAAAAGCCTGTGATATTCAATCCACTATACAATCGAAATATAATGGCACATACCCTAAACAATTCCTGTCTTGCAACAAAAACATTACATTCCCACATCACGCCCTTATAAATATAACATCTTAACACCCCCGCAGAATAACTAACTAATTTCACGGCAAATAAAGTGATTTGACCTCCTAATCACTAAAATAATTCTCATACGACGCTAAATTACATCGCTAAAAAGACCCAAGGAGTAATCTAAACAAGCTCATTGAGATCTTAAATGGGGATGGGAAGCCTAGAAACTAAAAACAAATTATCCCGCAATCAAAGCCAAGATACGGACATACACAAACATATTCAGGAATAATAAAAACCCATAACCTAGCCGATGAATTACCAGACTACACATGTGCTAATCTCCTCCCCTGCAGTAAAACAAAACTATTCTAAGAAAGAAAAATACTACATCATTCTGTCCTAGTTACTAGTAAAGATGCGACCTAGTGCCAGATACCAGGAGATTCTCAATTAATATATATAATGAACAAATCCCAGCGCCTCAAAATCACTATAACCAAACTCATCACTAATTAGAATAAGTTGCCGCACTATTTACGCTATCTAATATAAACCGAACTTTATTACATTACAAATTAATGAATTAAAACACATCGAATAATTTAGCAACTAATTACTAACTAGATATACACTTAATTATTGTAGATGATTAAGTAGTCTCTAAGCATTAATAATATGATTTATAAAATAAAGATAACTTCCGCTCCCCATTGCACAAAAGATGTAAAAGAAGACCCTCAAAACTAAATTACCAGCAAAAAAATAATCAATAAATTTATAGTTAATAGAAGTAAACATATTTCCCACCCCAGATCTACATGGGGAAAATAATGAAACGATAAATACCATGAACACATCACTCAATTATTCATACCCAACCCCAAAAAATCTACTACCATATACAATCGAGCTCGCCCAACCAGTAAAAAATGTTCACACAAGTCCCGAACAAGTAATTTACTATCCCCACCTATCCTTGGAGCAAACCTGGTGGCGCCACACCCCCACCCCCATGCAACTCCCTAAAGATAATGTAACCCTTATCACTTAGAAAGTATTTCCAGACGCTTCGGTCCCCTAAGCCTGCATTCAATACACGCACCCCTAAACCCCCCTGCCCTTTCTTTCTTTTCAATCGCAGCCCATTTGCGTGTGCCTCCAAAAAAAACAAAGAAAGCATGATGCTAAGCGTAATTATTACGCGCCATATAAGACCGACGAGACATAAATCCAACTAAAACTTCAAAACCCACCAATTCCTCCGAATACACGCCCATACACACCCAAACATCTCCATATCCTTTAAAAAACATCCTGTTTACCCTTTTAGTAACCACCAGTACTTACCCCTCCATGAAAAATCCATGCTCGATTTGTTCAGGATCAACAAGATCATAAAACCAACTGTCTAAAGCATAATCCTAACCTAAATCATCCTGACCAATGTCCCCAAAACAAATCATATCCCTATACCATCCCTCAACTTCCCTCCACCGCACCCCCCTCCCCGCCAAAACATCACATACCAACCACCCATAATATACGATCCTTACAACCACAAATAAAGATGTCACCTATCCCACATCTCCCGACAAACACCATCGGACAAACACCCACCCTCAACTTTATATCACCCACAGACATCTTCTAACGACTTTTTCTCCTTCTACAAACACTCCTACATATCACAGAAAAATGTAAGCCCGACTTAATCCATAAATGTTTTGACTGTTCTCAGTTCCCTATCCGAATACCACTCCCCCATTAATCTCTAGTACTACTGGCTTATTGATACTGGACTATTACTCGATCTTACACATGTGTGCCACTTGTACAATCAAATCATAATGAGTATCCCCTACCCTCAATAGAGTACTCATATAATGACACTCCCGCACTTTACAAATTCAACCTTCTTGAAGTATCTACTCAAAATCTCACACTCCATGGCGGCATAACAAACCAATTACCCTCCCCGTCGCGGTTTTTTTTATTAAACCTATACCATTTTTCACAATATACCCTAAGCCATCCCCCACACACTATGGCCCGCCCCAACCCTTCAAACGTACTACGGGATCTACGCCACAAAACATTATAACATTAAAACTGTTAGTAGCCCCTACCCGTCTAGGCCCTGTCCAGCACATTAGTGACAGACCCACCGTATGCTCACAAATCGTTTATCAACACCCCAAAATTCTTTGCCGGACATAGTGAACCCCCCCACTTGTACCTCACAAACTATCTCAAATTCATACTCCCCCCAAGAAAAAATTTGTTATGCCTTTCGCTTCTTCTCCTCATGGTCACCCAAATACCCTCCCCACCCTAATATCCGCCCACCCTTCCACCCATAGGCTCTGCAAAAACCCCACAAACTCAAAACAAAGTGCACAAATCAATTCAACCCACACACCACCAATAAAAATGCCTCCTCCCATCAACACTAATCAATCCTACCTTGACTCCCTATAGTTTCACAATCCCCATAGATACTCTACACATCCACATTCATCCACATCGTCTCACACAGACATAAATTATAAAAAAAAAAAAAAAAAAAAATAAAAAAAAAAAAAAAAAAAAAACTCTAATAATAAACAAAACAAAATAAAAAAATATATTATTAATAAAAACCCCTTATAAATAAATAAAAAAGAAATTACGTCCTATATAGGGTTACTTACACCAACCCACACCCACGCGCTCCCAACACCCCTCCATGACCACTTTACACATTTGGTACCACTACCCGCCTATAAAGCCTCAACCGCTGACATGCTGTTTTATGCAGATGCGATCTATACAAGCCTAGATATAAACCTTCTATAGTCCCTTGGTCCCAGTAATGAATGACAGAAATTTCATCACAGTGAGGCCACGGATTCTATTAACCACCAAGGGGATAGCCTTGATAACTTAGCAATTATGCAATGTGACATATCCTGTAAGTACTGTATGTTAGAAGCTAATAAGAACCAGCAATGCTGGGCGCAGGTCTTGAGTGCGAGGCGGATGCAGCGGATGGCGGTGGGCATTTGAGGATACTGGAGTTCTTTGCAAGCTCCCGAATGTACATGGTGGGATTGAATGGCTTTAGGCTTAGAGCGTAGGACGAGAATCTTCAATGGGTGAACTAGTGAGGACAGGACTGTGGAGGGAGGGAGATCTAGCCATAGAAGCCTACAGGAATGTAAGTCGCCAATCGAATGTCAACAAACATTTATCCCGCCTCCTTACAAACAGCCAACACTACAATCTCCCCACCAACTCCCGCCATCTTCCCTATGCCCCATACAAACCCATTTTCCATACTCACAAGAATTCCACCACATTCCACAACCACCCACTGACATCGCTAGCAAGAAACATTCCTCAACCCTCATCCCGATTACACATTAAATACCCTATTGATGAAACACAAACCTCAAATCCCACACCACAACTCTACAATCCTGCTTCCTTTTTCAACATTGCCCCATCCCCCCGCAGTCCGATAATTCATAGCACCAGTTATCACCCACTTACGCAAGAGTACATTCTTCCGTATCGTCCCCAGAATGCCACAAAAACAAGTAGCTCACGTAGAGCAGTAGCTCCCAACACATGACATCATCGTGAGTTTAGATTGTTCAGAGCCGACGGCACGGTCATCCGGAAAGAAAGTGTGTGCGTGCCACCGCGAACAGTCTCTTTGCTCGCAAAGCTCATGTGCCTTTAATAAGGCAACCAATGCCTCCTTGTAGGATGCGACGACAAACTCCGCAGGCCCAGTATCTGATTATAGCCCATATAGGCGCTTTACGTTTAGTGATGAAGGGACCCTATCATTGTTAACACGTGTGTGTATGGCAAATTTTTGTGCTTCCCCAGCACTAGGAGTTTTACACCAAAACTAAGCTAAAACCCTTCAGATGCTTCACGACTACCTCCAAATACTAACGTACCTCGAAGCCATGATGAAAAGGCCAGAAAGAGCTGGCGACACCATTTCGGCTAGTGTCAGAAACTGACGATTTTACTCAATTGGTGAACATCTGGCTCACCTACTAGTTCAACAAGTGTGCACCTGCTGAGTCATACGGTGACTAACAAGGGTGCTCTTGATATATGTTTATCTGTTTTTCTAGAACGAATAGGGACTGACTTCCCCAAATTAGTTATATGGCTAGGGATCCGCTAACAGAAGCTAGTACGTTGCTGCACTTACACTAGAGCCTCACGCCGTGCTTTCTATTAATAGGAAGGTGGATCCACCTAGACATAGTGCATATAGAAGAGATGGATTTATACAGACCCCGTCGTTTAACAGAAGCAAAAAGTGATAAAATACATATATTAACTCGAATCATTAAAATAACATAGATAGACACTAGGAACATCGACTAACATCCATCTTACCAGCCCCTTAACTCTAAAGACCTATAAACCACTCACTCGCCCATTCACTGCATTTAAACCTAAAATCCACATTCTCCCACCAACTTACCACACAAATCACCCGATCCGACCTCAAGTAAGTCTAATAAACAGATCCACATTAACTCATAGAAGCGCGCGATCAATTCCCCAAATTACTTAATATGTGCGATACACGCTCTCCCCACCCGCTTGTCCGACATTTGATACTGCGTCTCTACCCCAAAGCTGTCACCCCGCCGACACGCAATTAGCTAAGTATGAGAAGAGAGAGAGAGAGAGAGAGAGAGACACACACACAGAGGCAATGGTGCTAAGGAGAGAGAGAGAGGCAATGGTGCTAAGGAGAGAGACAGAGGCAATGGTGCTAAGGAGAGAGAGAGAGAGAGACAGAGGCAAGGGTGCTAAGGAGAGAGAGAGAGAGAGACAGAGGCAAGGGTGCTAAGGAGAGAGAGAGAGAGAGACAGAGGCAAGGGTGCTAAGGAGAGAGAGAGACAGAGGCAATGGTGCTAAGGAGAGAGAGAGAGAGAGAGACAGAGGCAATGGTGCTAAGGAGAGAGAGAGAGAGACAGAGGCAATGGTGCTAAGGAGAGAGAGAGAGACAGAGGCAAGGGTGCTAAGGAGAGAGAGAGAGAGACAGAGGCAAGGGTGCTAAGGAGGGAGAAAGAGAGACCAGGGTGCTAAGGAGGGAGAAAGAGAGACCAGGGTGCTAAGGAGGGAGAGACCCGGTGCTTAAGGAGCGAGATACCCCTGTGTGGTGGGTGGGGGTGACCTAAGGAGGGAGAGACCAGGGTGCTAAGGAGGGAGAGACCCCGGTGCTAAGGAGGGAGAGACCCCAGTGCTAAGGAGGGAGAGACCCCAGTGCTAAGGAGGGAGAGACCCCAGTGCTAAGGAGGGAGAGACCCCAGTGCTAAGGAGGGAGAGACCCCAGTGCTAAGGAGGGAGAGACCCCCATTGCTAAGAGGGAAGACCCCATGCTAAGAGGGTAGACCCCAGTGCTAAGGAGGGAGAGACCCCTGTGCTAAGGAGGGCGAGACCCCAGTGCTAAGGAGGGAGAGACCCCAGTGCTAAGGAGGGAGAGACCCCTGTGCTAAGGAGGGAGAGACAGAGAACCCGTGCTAAGTGAGTGAAGAGACAGAGACCCCGGTGGCTAAGGAGGGGGGAGACAGAGACCCCAGTGCTAAGGAGGGAGAGACAGAGACCCCGGTGCTAAGGAGGTGGAGAGACCAGAGACCCGGGCTAAGGAGGGAGAGTCAAGAGACCCCCCAGTGGCTAGGAGTGAGAGACAGAGCCCCCGGTGCTAAGGAGGGAGAGACAAAGACCCCGGAGCTAAGGAGGGAGAGACAAAGACCCCGGTGCTAAGGAGGGAGAGACAGAGACCCCGGTGCTAAGGAGGGAGAGACAAAGACCCCAGTGCTAAGGAGGGAGATACAGAGACCCCAGTGCTAAGGAGGGAGAGACAGAGACCCCAGTGCTAAGGAGGGAGAGACAGAGACCCCAGTGCTAAGGAGGGAGAGACCCCGGTGCCAAGGAGGGAGAGACAGAGACCCCGGTGCTAAGGAGGGAGAGACAAAGACCCCGGTGCTAAGGAGGGAGAGACACAGACATGGGTGAGAAAGAGAGACAAAACAACAAAAGAGATAAAGAGACAGACCGAAAGGTGCAGGAGAGAAGGCGCGCCATCAGGGCAGTACTGGCCCTCATCAAAGGGACACAGATGCTTAAGCTGTATTGGGCTCTGAAGCTACTTAGCCCTGCAAGAGAGACAGGCAGAAATTGGTGTCTCGTCTCTTTATCTTTCTTTGTTTGGCATTCGTCGGGTATGGTTGGTGCACACAGACCCAGTTACATGGAGGAACTTCTATACTGTGTATACGATCGCAGGCCTAGAGCATACATTTATTATTAGCAGGAGATCTTAGTTTACTTTGACCTAGTCAAGCCCAGTTTGGCTGTTTAAGGGATACTAATCATTTTATTTTTTTTTTTAAACCACTGATGTGTCATAGTGACAGAAGTGTTCAGCTGATTGCTGTGCTCCATTATTGCTGATCACCCCTCCCTGACATCAGTGTAGTATATGGAGTCATAGGTAGTATTTAGGAATTCTTTTGGATCCATACACCACCTGCTAACCTGTCTGAGAAAGTAAGGGGCTCAGCTACTCACTTATGTCGCTTTGTTTTAGCCAGTGGTGGGAGAGTACCCACACTTCCATCAACCAAAATTTCTGTCGTCAGTATAATGCATCAAAAGTTTCTATAGAGGATACTTCGAATTTGAGTCTCAGAAAAACTTTTATAGAATATGATAAACTCGAAACTTTTCAGATGACTGGCAGATTAATGGTTTATGGAACAAAGCTACATCACTAAGGCTCATAACACTGAAGAACCACAAGCCTAATAAAAAAAAGACTTTGCTGAGGGAAGCTATTCCTATACTTACCACTCCAGTCTTCACAATCCTCGTTCCTTCAAATATTCTTGTTGTGTTTGCTACAAAACAGAAAAATTAAAGAAAACCTTAATATTTTTTGATAGAGCAGAACAGTCCTAGCATTTCTAAGGTCTTTATGGTCAGAACTTCACATATATGGTCTCCAGGGTGTATACATTAAACGAATACCTCTGACAGCAAAAAGCGGCATCCGTCATCTATAGGGACACACAGTAAAAAAATGTAACATACAATTTCCCCTGGATAATATTGCATGTAATAATAGATAAGACTACTGCACAATTCCATATACATACATATACTTCTGAACTCCTTAAATCTTTTTAGCCCTACTCTCTAGGTCTAAGACTTTTCTTGTTGCCGATAACATCCAATCATATCTCAGCTTTCGTAATTCTTCATAGTAGAGAGAATGGGCACCCCTCCATTTTGTCTGCTTGCATTGTTTTCAAGAATAGCAGTCATGAGACCACCATCCTATCAATAGGTGAACCCTCTACCTATCAGACACTAATTAATTTTTTAAGCATTATATTGTATAGCATTAGTATACATAGAATACACCAGGTGTGAACCAAATTTACACCCCCAGAAACTATAGGCACAGACTGGTGGCTTAGACTCCGCCACAAAGGGAACCTGTCACATTGAACATGCTATCTGATCTGCAGGCAGCATATTATAGAGCAGGAGGAAATAAGATGATTGGGGTTTAATTTTTTTTACAAAAGATTTAATTATAACCTGTCATTTTTTAATTTCATTTTTGTTTTATTTTGGTTAAAAAGGGGATTTGCCCCCGACCAAGTCTGCCCCGTTCGTAGGGAAGAAAGAGTCAACAAATCCGTGAGTCATAAAGCTGCAGTGGAGAGAGTGAGGGGGGGGGGGAGTGGGAAATAAAAAGGGGGCGTCTCAAAACTTAAAGTGAACTAATAAACAGTAAACGTGGATTAAATAAGCAAACACAGAGCTCAGACGGCACTGTCAGGAAAACTTATTCTGCTAAAGGCAGCTTATGTTAATGTAAACAAATCACGCAGCAAGACACCAGAGACACACACAGACACACCAACAATGCACAGACCTGGATAATGATGCTTGATATATGATAAACACTCAAATAATTTCCCAAACTATATACTCTGAATTCTTTTTTACCCAATTAGAAACTATTCTAAAACATCCAATTGAATAGCTTTTTATCATAAGCAGGGAATCAAACACCTCCATTTTATTCTGTATAAAAAGAATAGCATATTGGGACCACCTAAAGGTGCCTTAAAAGACATAATTAATTTTTAGCATTATATGTAAGAAGTGTATCACGCAAGGTTGAACCTTTCACCCCTAAAACTATAGGGAAGCTTTGTGGTTAACCAAAGGGGGTTGAGAAATGTTTCGATCTCAGAGTTTTAACTTTTTTTTAATAATTTTTAGAAAAGGGATTAATATTAACCTTTTTTTAAATTTCATGATGCATAACTTTTTAAGGAGTCCAGTGGGAGGTCTTATCAGTGACTGCTAACTCAGTATATGCACTACAAAGGAAGGTTGTCGATCACTGATGCCAGCGCCTACTAAATGCTATAAAAATAAGCAGGGTTTTAAATGAATGAAATAAAAGTCCTACTGAATCTTTCCTTACAAAACTATAAGTCAATCTGCTCAGCTCCTCCTGCTCTATAACATGCTGCCAGCAGATCAGATAGCATGATCACTGTGACAGGTTTAAAGGAGTTGCCCAGTACTTGAAAAAAGAAAAAGAAAATGTCTCTCTTACTAGAAACACCATCACATCTGTCCATGGATTGTGTGCGGATATTTAGTTCAGTCCTATTCGCTTGAGTAGGGATAAGTCACTATACCAGACAGTCTATAAGTGGATATAGTGATGTTTCCATGGAAAAAAAAAATCCTTTTTTCTGCGCAACCTCTTTAAGAGCCAAATAATTGACATAGAAATTGACATATGAAGACACCTATATAAACATTTTACATATGTAAATGATCCCTTCACCAATGGCTGCCTATAGGAATGGGCCTAATGTGTCCATTGGTAAATCCAGGTCTGTAGGTATGGTTATTTTTGTGTCACTGTTATATTCTTTTAGATTTTATTATACTCGCTGTTGGAAAAAACTGAAAACAGGGTTTTTACATTGTGAGAAGTATCTGAACACATCTATAAAAGAACCATATTTTGATTCTGAATAGTACTGAATGCTTGTGGCTAGATTGAAGGACACAGAGAACATAAAATGACAGACAAGGACATTAGCTACCAAAGACATAGGTGACAGAATAACAGCAGTAATGTCAGCTGTGAATCCCCTAGCGTAAGAGCAGATACACAGACACTGGTAAGAGCATTACAATGTGCTTTTATTGCAGTGCAGATTTTGGCAAACTTTAATTTTTTCATTAGTATATTAATTTTTAAAAATTTTTTGAAAAGCCCCAAAAAAAAAAAAGTTTACCGTCCATAAGTTATGATAGGTTTAATTAGGCTTTTCTTTGGTTTTTGGTGTTGGATACAAAAATTACCACCCAATTCGGACATGGAAAAGATCAGATTGGTAAAGTCATGAGGCAGGTAAATTGTGAGTGATAATTCCTAACATTGGTTGAATGAGATGGCTGCGATCGATCAGAAACGGTACCGTTCTTGTTTATAGGTTGTGCCCAGTATTCCCACTGAGCCACAATACAACCCAAGAACAGGTGTAGCGTTGTTTCTGAAAGAAAGCAGCCACATATTTCATACTTCCTTTATGTGATTTTGACTGGGATGACAAGCTGTGATTTTTAAATGCATCTCAATTGCAAAAAAAAGCATATAAAATGCATGCACTTTTTAATTAAAGGGGTTTTGCCACAAAGCAAGACTGATGTGGGAAACGTGCAAACTAAATAACAAACATTTTCACCATTCATCATTATTAAAAATTCTGCACCATTTTTGTTTTAGCTGCTCCTTTAGTGATCCAGTGTTTATAGCTCGTCTCCAGGGGATACGACCAGGGCTGAGAGCTACTCACTCCCGGTGAGACATGCTCAGACATCCAGTCAGACAGAAACCTCCAAACAAGGTCACAAAGCCAGCGGATATGATCCTCAAAAACGGCTTTTATTCCATATAAAAACGAGTTTACAGGATAGTGCGAACGCGATCCTGTGCTGGGTCCTTGATAACAGCAATGTGGGAAAGACTGCACGTCAGGAGCGAGGGGTGAGATGCATTGAACTCTCTTGCTTTATGCTCAGACATCACCTCTCCTCTCAGGCAGCTACTGAGTGTTCAAACCCCAGGTGCTGTCATTCTACGCCCTTCCTCTGTACTCCTTAGTAATTAGTCAAACAGTCAAAGAAATAAAAAAGAAACCTCAATGAGGTATGTGCATTGATAAAGAGAAAAAAAATCCACAGGTTTGGTTTATGCAGGGGTTTTTAACCTAGGGACCCTTGTTTCTGTGAGGTTTAAAAACTTTACCTCTGAGCTACTCAAAGCTCTATACAGAAACAGACCTTTCTTTGACTACATAGAGGAAAGGCATGTTGATGTTATCCTGCTGGGTCACATGATATGCAATTCAAACAAATCACACACGCCCCCTTCTGAGCACACAGAGCTGCATGCAGGAAGTATGAAATGAGATTGTGGCAAAACCCCTTTAACTAAAATTTGATAAAGATTTCTCCTAGACGCTCTAAATTTTGGTTAATCACAAAAACATTCATTCGATTAATGCATTTCAACTGCAAAAAAATGAAAAAATGCAATGTGTTAACCTATCCTCTTTTTTAATCTGTTTGGGCTGTATGGAATTGCACACAAATAATGATAAAATTGTCCTTTTGGGGAAAAAAAAGTGTCGCCATTGGATTAATGGATAATAGATTACACAGTTGTCGGCAGATTACAGATCAAAATAGCTCCCATTGGAATAGATATTTTTACAAAATTTCACACACTAGGGTTTTTTTGTTCTTCTATTTAACTTTTTCCTCCCAAAACGAAGCTTTTAATTTGTGACAGGTTTGTAATGTCACTAAGATCTGCACTTGACAAAATAGCCATGGTAAATGAGAATAAATAGAATACAATTTTTACCAAAGAGACCATATTTTAAGAGACTTATTTTAAACTGTACTTTGTTTAAAGCTTTGAGAGTCTAAAGGTTTTTCAGTAATATTTCCACCAGATGAATTTGGATATTAATAGGCATCCTCATGAGCGAGCGATACCAATGTTCTAAACTCTGGTTGGGTCACCGGTAAAGAAAGTTCTAATGCATGGGGTAAGTAACGTTCTATAGCTCTGGGCCTCTCCAGAGCCAACAACAGATGCACTAATTAAGCTTAACAGATTGATTTAGGATCTTATGTGAAGACTTGCAAGTTCAGCAGCTCTCGCTCCATTACTCCTCTGTAGGGGCTGTCAGCAGGCAATGTCTATCCAGATTAATTTTCAGGTTTACCATCCATGAAAACATCAACTTTTTACACTCTACAAAGTAACCAGTAAATATTTGCTTAATTTTGGATTCTGGAGTAACAGTTCCAGGCTTGTCATTTCTGTTACTGACTTCTGCCAATCTAATGGCTGCCATGGACTTCATGCAAGTTGTCAAACAAAGAGTTAATTTATTCTGCATAACTTAATTACAAAGCACAACATGCCTATTTGATTTCTGACAGCTCATTTGTAGAGTACCATAAAGCTGTTACCGTAAAACTGGAAATTAATTGGCCTGATTTAGAGATTCTAAAATATTCAAACACAAGTGATGCTGATCCTAGCAATAATATACATATATAATGTAAAAAAAAAAAAATATGTTAGAAATATAAATTAGTAAACAAAATAAATGAATGTAACACTTTCTACAGAAAATAAATTGTCCACAAAACACGTATTACTAAAATATCTATCTATCTATCTAGGCATCTGACATTAAAAATGTAAAAGTGAAGAAAAAAAATAGGGTGCTTTTCAAATTTCAGTTTTGGAGGCTCAATAAATTGTAGACTCAAACATAAAATAAGCATTGCTGCAGCAGCACTATTTATCCTATCATAACATCAGATATCTAAATGGACCTGATAAATTGTTGGGGTACATCGGATGCCTAATGTATCCTTTGTGCAACGGATCTGGCACTGCATCGTAATTTTCGCTTAGAACAGACACCATAATACCGATGTGCACAGAGTCTAAAAGTAATTGAGGTACAAATTCCTAAAGTAGCTCATTTTAATATCCTATAAAACAGCAGATGCTGCATGACATCCTCCAACTACACGGTCTATAAAATTAGCCGCTTTTTTTTTAAAGACCCTTAATATCACACAAATCTATAATTTTGGTAATCTATTCATGAATGAGGTGGTTTAGGATAACCAATGGTGTAGGTTACTCTTAGTAACTAGGACAAAAAAAGTGCAATGTCCACTTGTTTGGTTAATAAAGCAGGACTATCATTAGTAATGGTACCTAAAACTAAAAAAAACAAAAACACACCTGGACTTTTTTTTTTTTTAAATCCTATAAAGCCCCTTAATCCTTTGGATTTTAAAGAAAGCTTTCTAGAATGGAGTTTCAGATATATTGTTGCATTACTGGCCCTTATGCTTCAATTTGAGTCAGCCTGACTTGAATTTTGGTGTGAATCAAAAAAAAAAAAAAAAAAAATTAAATAAAATCACCTCTAACCGTACCTCTAAATGAGGATTTTTAGGACTTTTTAGGGTTAACTTGCTTTGGGGTCCAGTGGCACTATCACTACAGTGTCATTCCTGCCCCAATGGCACATTAGGTTGGAAGGGTAGTCATAGCGACAGCACTCGTACTGCGAAGAGGTAAGCCAACCCTAAAAAGGCTTAAAAACCCTAATCACAATTTAGGGTTATGGTTTGGTCACGCGTTCGATTGAACTCCGTTTTTTAGCCCTAACAGGGACAGATTTGTGTAATACTCATTGGATATTAACATGGTTACACAGCAAAAGTCCTCTGGGACTGATGGATATAGCATTTTACTCAATAGTAGAAAGACTGCCTTAGACAATGTAGTGTTTTACCTTAGTCTGACCTGAATATGCAGATGAAATAAGACCACAGATTTCTCTCTTACTCAAACTGGAAAGGTTTCTTACCTTGAAAAAGCATTGTTTGGCTGAAGTCACTCCGCATGTCGTTGCGACACACTGCCTGCACTCTGAACAGGTAAAGGATATCTGGTGAAACGTGGTTAATGGTGACATTCTGTATAGAGAAAAAAAGTCACATGGCATGTTAGCAGAGTAAGGACTCGACAGCTCTTGAACTAAGCCAGACAATAAACAGCTGGGAACAGTCTCAGTCTCCTACTGTACTGTATATTTATATATTCACATCACACGCTCTAAAACATTCGCCCAAAAAGCTCCAAGTCCCTAAATACACTACAAGGTATTAATTTAAAACTGTCATGGATGTCATTAAAAAAGCAATTTTAAGAGCTCAATAATGCTCGCCTTCACAAAGAAATGTCGGAAAATATTTATGCGGCCAATAAAATGATAGATCAGTTGGAATCTATGTATTTTTCACTTGTTTGTCTCTCTGGCTTTTATGCCTTTTTTATGGAGCAATAAAACCGATGAAGTGTCTGTGCTACATGCCCAAGCCAAAGGCGATATCATAAGTAGCCCCCGTAAATAATGAGTGTGGAGCACACCCCTCTCTACCTCAATTTACTTTTCAAGCAGAACATTGAAATGTCCTTTGTTTCAGGGAAAAAAAAAAAAAAAGTCACTGCCTGAGTGTGAGCCATTAGAACGATTTGTCCCCAGACTTCCCACATATTATTTAGACTTTAACACAATGAACTGTGCACAGTCTGGACGTAGTGACGTCTGTATGACAGTCCATCTAGAAATGGTTGTCTATAAATATATTTAAGTTCTGGTGTACGAAGAAAAACAGAGCAAGCAAAAAGTCATGGTTACCAGTTGCACTTTTTGCTAACATTGAGGCTTCTAGTAGTGGTTAGAAGTTAGAAGGCAGGGACCCAATTGGTATACATGGACAAAATCTAGGGGCAGTTTAAGGTTGCTCTGAGCTGTGACTACCAAGTTTACAAGTAAGGTGACATCAGAAACCATTGCTAAAGAGGAAAGTCAAACAAGCGAATGCCCAACATCTGGAAGATAGAATTAAAGAACTGCTGAATCAGCCGAGGATAAAAGGTACATGTCGCTGTAACGATGCTGCTTATTCTACCCTCAAAATGTTATAGAGCAGAAAGGGCTAAGGAGATGAATAAAGAAGTTTGTGAGGAAATACTTAGTATTATTTGTATTTAACTGATTGAAATTCAAGCTCTTTATATGCTGATGGGTCCAGTGGGAGGTGTCAAAGCTGGCTTAGGTTATGCCCATGGGTATAGGTACAGCCATAGCTATGGGGGAGGGGCACAACTCAGACACAAGAACATTGTTCCTTTTTGCAGGGAACAAGTAGTTGATGGCTTCCTGGTATCTAGCATTATGATTTAGATTTCCCGATATATAGTGGTATTACTTATACCTTTAAAGTTTATATTTATGCTTCTATTTACAGTCACTTAGTGATTGGGCCCCATCTCATTTTGGTGTGTTCTATGAATTCTAGTTACGCCACCACTTTATAATCAGCAGTGGTCCAGCCTTTAGGACATCTAACAATCCTGGGGTTTAGAGCTGGGGTTTAGAGCTGGTTTAACACTCTTGTCCTTTATGGTCTTTGTTCTGCACACTGGTGATTAGGCCACCCGTTATGGTGGAAACTGAATGGGACCATGCTGCAGCTTAACAGGGTTAAAAAAAGTGAGAGAGAATGGAAGATTGATCTGACCAGGAACAGATAAAGCCTGAACCATTATTTAGAAATAAACAGTTGAAAAGCAAAGATATAGGTCCATCAGGAGCAGTTACCTTAAAATTGTAATGCCCATATATTAAATAATAATTCTGAATTTGAGAGTTATGTACGTAGCATATGGCCAACTCAACAGGCCTCTATAAAATTAATGAACCTCTTACATCATTACACATGAAAAAAAAAAAAAAAAACATATGAGCTTTGAAATGTTTATTTTCTTGCCATACAGAGTCATATTTGAACTTGGAGAATTTAAGGCAACAAGCCAATATAAATTAAGGGCGACATGTATGAACGGGGCTGCGGCAGATATTTGGCGCCTTTTCAGCCCGATATCGGGCTGAAAAGGCGCCAAATATCTGCCGCAGCCCCGTTTGCTACATTTTTAACAGGCCTGTACACCAATATCAGGCACATTATAAAGTACAAGCAGCACTTTGTAATGCGCCTGATTTCGGGGGCGTGCGGGAGGGCGCACTAGAACCATACGAAGCTACATATTTATAGCTTCGCTAGAGCAATTCTAGATGCATTACAACTGGAACAGGTAAACCACTTTAAAAGTAGTATACCTGAGCCAGAAATGTCCCCCGAGTGCTAGAATGCGTCTGATTTATGACCCGTAGTAATCAGGCGCATTCTAGGCTATTATTATGCGCATGAAATTTGGCGTTTAAATGGCAAATTTCATATATGTACAACCTATGACATAAAATCTATTCTTGTTTTTTGGAAAATAGTAATAGCCATGTCTATAGCATTAAGATGTGATGACCCGTTTGGAAAATCTTGCACAATATCAATCATGGAAAGAAATTATTATTTTAGGTTATGTTCTCACCTAGAAAATGAAGTCCATTGCGCATATACATCTGGATATTTGCAAAAGCTTTTTACTAAGTTTGGCATTTACAGACATGCAAAAGTTAGGTTTTCTGCTTGGTTTTGTGTGGTTGAACTAATACATTACTCTGTATTGGAACTACTAGTTAATTAAAAATGTTATTTTTGTTTAAGATAGACATTGAGATGAATCTTCTGAAGTTGTCTCACCACAGATATCTCCTTTACTTATGCTCTATATCTAAAATATTAATGTATATAACTATTTCCTAAAGTAAAAAAAAAAAAATGTGCAAGTGGAATGCTAATGGACCACTTGCTGTTTATTTGTTACGTCCTCAAGATCTTAACTTCTAAAGAGGAAGCACCTGCCCAGATAGCCTAGCACCATCCCATGCTTTTCCTAACTTTGGCATCTACCAGCCAAGCAGAATGAGCTCACTTAATGACTATCTCCTCTTTTTGATCTTGTGGTGTAACCTGACCTGTTGTAAGCCGGACTATTCCCACTACTGGCTTTGACTGCTTTTATCCCACACCTACGCCCTTATACCATCAATGACTCTCTGCTCTAACCAAAGGAAGAATAGAAATGAAGAAAAACTAAATCTTATTTCGCAGAAAGCTGGAATAATGCTCCCAATATGTTCTGATCTGCATGGAATTTTTTACTTGTCTTATATTAAATTAAATAAAATAAATGTGTGTATAATATACAGTTGTGTAGGCAAGATACTTTGTGGCATTTACGCAGTAATGGCTTTCTTCCGGTGACTCCACCATGCAGCCCATTTTTCTTCAAGTGCCTCCCTATTGTGCATCTTGAAACAGCAACACCACTAGTTTTCAGAGAGACCTTTATTTCAGCTGATTTGTGGGTTTTTCTTTGCATCCTGAACAATTTTCCTGGCAATTGTGGATGAAATTTTAGTTGGTCTACCTGACCGTGGTTTGGTTTTTACAAAGCCCCTGATTTTCGATTTGTTAATCACAGTTTGAACACTGCTGACTGACATTATCAATTCCATGGATGTCTTTTTGCATCCCTTTCCTGTTTTATAAAGTTCAACTTCCTTTTCCCGTAGATCTGTTGACAATTCATTTGCTTTCCCCATGACTCACAATCCAGAAACGTCAGTGGCTGGATGAAAGATACAAGAGTCTGACTGGATCCCTGAAACTCACTCAGCTTTTATGCACACACTGATTACACGCACACAGGTCACAGGTGAGGATGTTAGCTTTAGTAGCCATTCAAACCCATTTGTGTCAATTTCTGTGCATGTTATTAGGCCAAAATCACCAGGGCACAACTATATGTGTCCCTCTCTATGTCCCTCTCTATGTCCCTCTCTATGTCCCTCTCTATGTCTAATAATAATAATCTTTATTTATATAGCACCAACATATTCCGCAGCACTTTACAATGTAGAGGGTATAATTACAGACAAAAGACATACATTACACAGTGAGAGTAATTACAGATGAGACACAAGGTGTGAGGGCCCTGCATGCAAGAGCTTACAATCTATTAGGGTGTATGGGTGAGACAAGGGGTGAGAAGTGCTTGGTTTACAATGGACCAGCCATGTTACATAAATATAGGGTAGTACACATAAAATGTGGATGAACCTGCCATCCCAACCATTACATCTATATACAGATAAGTGCCTGTGGGTGCCAAAGTGCAGGAAGTGACGAATCTGTGACAGAATTTGGGGGGTTGACAATTAGGGATCTTGATAGGCTTGTCTAAGAAGATGAGTTTTCAGAGCGCACTTAAAACTGTGAGGGTTGTGAGTGTGCCTGATCACATGGGGTAACATGTTCCAGAGAACTGGTGCAATACGTGCAAAATCTTGGAGACGGGCATGGGAGGTTCGGATGAGTGAGGTGTGTAATCTTATCAGTAGCAGAGCAGAGACAGCGGGTAGGGTGGTAGACAGAGATAAGGGAGGAGATGTATGGGGGTGCAGCACTGTGGAGAGCTTTATGGGTGAGAGTGATTAGTTTATGTTGTATTCTGTACTGAATAGGCAGCCAGTGCAGAGACTGACACAGGGTAGAGGCATCAGTATAGCGGCTGGAAAGAAAGACAAGCCTGGCTGCTGCATTCAGGACAGATTGGAGAGGGGAGAGTTTACAGAGAGGAAGACCAACAAGTAGGGAGTTACAGTAGTCAGTAGTCTCTCTATATCTGTCTATCTCTCTCTATATATCTGTCTATCTGTGTGTGTGTGTGTTTTTTTAATTTTTTTTTAATGAAGCACTCACCACAAACCATAGCTAGTTGCCCACAAGTCAGTCCTGACCAATACCTCAATAGAGATGTCAAATAAGTCATAGCTTATGGAGGCTCTCATATGTGATATTATGTAACATAGTGACTTTGTGCTAGAATTTAATGTTACCTATGGCTCTGATGAGAACACTATATATTTTCAATTAATTTTGCATAATTAATATCCAGATCCCTACATCTATTCATTAATTGACAGTAATATGAACTGTATTCTTAGGACTGGTTGCTTTTGCTAATTATTGCAACTAGCAGCCCAATGCACCCCTACTATCGTCCCTTATGATAATGTAATTGTTTCAAAGAAAATCATCCTGGACCATTGTAACCTTGCGCATCGTTCAATTGATTCCTTCCCTATTCTCTGAGCCATAGCACTTCCCTACGTGACCCAGATAACAATGTCTAGTGGGGGAACAGAAAATATAAATGGAAATGAAGGAATGTAATCTTTATCTGGGAGTGTTATTGTATAAGTTATGGAGCAGGCCCAGAGGACAGCGCATTCAGAAGTAAAATAAGTAAAAAGTCATTAGGAGATGTATTGAAGGCGCTAGCATTTTTCATGTACATATACAATTCCAGATTTCGTTAGGTTAGCAGCCGGTTCAGATTAATATTAAGCTCTCTGAAACCTGGAAGTGTTACTTTGATTCCTTACAAGGGCAAAGAAATGTGCGCTGGTTTAAAGACGAGAATGCTGAATTGGGGAAATCCTAAAATAGTGTGGAGCTGAAATAATATTTGCATTTAAAAGCAATTCGGCTAAGTCAGTTTTTTCTGACTGGTCAAATCTTTCTTTAACCCTTAGGCTTCTAGAGATTGCCCTCACACAAATACTAATAATGATTGGTTTCTCATTTGTAGAAGTCAGATGTGTGCAAAGAAAGGGAAGTTCACCTGACTGATGATCTGACAGTGAAGCGTTAGATATTTCTTTCATTTACTCATGCTATTATGGCAAAATATAATATATCTATATTTATTCCTATTGTATTTTTGATTATATCTTGTTAATCTGGATTTAAAGAGGTCAGACGATATAACGATATAAGAAAAAGGTGCCTTAGAGATAGCTGTCAGGACAGAGTATAATTTTCAACTATACATAAGAGCTCATTTTTCCCTACACTGATCAAGTTGCATGTAGGCACAAGGGTGGCAACTGTGGAACTGTAGATATCCACATCTCGGACTGTTCATTTAGGAAATCCTCTAATAGAAATGCCAATAGGTGGATATGAAGGTAGGGAAGCACTTCATAAAAATGGCACCCATGATATCTTCAACAACAGGGATTCCCAAACTCCAGTCCTCACGCCCCACCAACAGGTCATGTTTTCAGGATCTCCCACAGAATGCACTGACAATAATTAAGTCACCTCTGCAGCATAATTAAATCACTTGTGCACTGCTAAGGAAAGCCAGAAAACAGGACCTGTTGGTGGGGCGTGAGGACTGGAGTTTGGGAACCCCTGTTCTGCAACTTCACTGTTGCCTCCACCACAAGCCTTACAAGTTGTCAAAAATTTATGTCAGCGAGTCCATGCCTGGTTTAAAGTCCCACTTGACAAGATACTTTTGAACATGACCCCAATGCTTGGTTCACCTATAGGAATTGTCTACATTTGAATAGTCTTATTTCAAGAAAGTATGTTTAACTGGAAGACAGGGATCCCCTGTTTATCTAAAATATAGAGCTGTATCCAGGAAATCGCATGAAAGTATCGTCTCTTTGGGATCCTCATCTATTAATCGAAGATTGAACATGTCTAAGCAACATCTAGCTAGCTAATTCATTTAAATAATCGTATAATGTTTAATTTCCTCTGCGGTGGCGCTGCTGGTGAACTGAATATTTTTAACAAAGCAATATAGATGACGTTCTTTGTAAAATTGCATACCTCAAGATAATATATAGAGTAAAAATCTTTGAGAATCAAATGGCAAAACACAAAAAGGGACGAGTGTCCACAAAATTACATATTGGCTGTGTATACATAAGCAAAGTATGACCCTGCACATGTGTACAATGTGCTTCATCAGGGGTCATTTTGAACAATGATACAGGTTCGGATTTTATCCCTAGCTTTTTTTTTTGGATAGTGATTTGGACAATATGTAACTTCTGTATTGCATTCATCTTCACTGAGACCTGTTGTTTGTAGTGGTTGTTTGTGCTGTATTAGGGGTACTCCTAATACAGGGTTTGCTAAATTTTTGACTGATATATTATGCTCCATTTTTATATCCAATTTGGTATTTGTGTATACTATCTTGTTCCGGTGTAATATTCTTGCACACTTTGTCTAAGACTGTGGACTTTATTGGTTGGAATCCGCTAATTGTACAAATGTGTTGGGTTACACCTTGTATTTACACAGCTGTCAATTTTGTGGATTCCTTATCCCTTTTTGTTTAAAAAAAAATTACTGTTCTTTGCCATTTGATTTTTACGAAGATTTTTGTCCTACATATCATCTTGAGTTGTGCAATTTTACATTGTCATCTTTTTTCTTTGTTTAAAACATCGCAGGTAAACTGAACATTTGCTGCCAAATTTTCACTTATAGCTGATCCCGGCAGCATAATTCCCCAAGACTAAGCTATGGACAGGAAATATTTGTAGCTGTGGGATTGTTGAAACCAGATAATCATAGGATGACCTCATGGGCTAGCTCAGGAATTGTAGCTTCTATATTCAAGTGACTGGAAATGAGCCACAATCCTGCATACCTCCATGTACACATTTTCTGGAAAAAACAAGGCAACTCTTTTTTCAAATTCTGGAAACCTCTTTAGGGATTCCAAGAGGAAACCATTATCATTACTGATATAGCTCTCACGTTACATCAGTTAATCATTTGATAGAGAAGGACTTTCAGCAAGTAGACCATCTGCCCCGCCTTTGGGATGCTGAAAAGCAGCATAAGTCAAGGTTGTGCAAAATGGTAAAACTCCATAATAGGAGGAGCACTGCAGAAAGCGGAAAAAAAAGTGCACATTATGTCCCCACAACATAACGTGGCTGCACAGGATAACATTACCAGCTCTTTTTCACTGTCATTGTCTTTAATGTAGGTCTTCTCCTTTTCTTCATCATTTTTGGTCCAGCTGTAAGATACCATGTAGTTCATGATTGGAGGGTGGTAAACAAAGGCTGGCTTCTTCCAAGAAACAACTAAAGCCGTCTTGTTTACTGGTTGCACTGTCATGCTGACCGGTGGGGAGCTGCAGACTGAAAGACAAAATACATGGTTACGCTTTGTAATTTAATTAAGAGAATGTCGAAAATACAATGGGCTACATATCAATCTGTGCCGGTATGCTACACACAAGATGCAAGCAGTTAAAGGCGCTTTTTCAACAGTAATAGTCTTAGTCCACATTTATCAATGCAAATATATGTATAACTACATAGATGGTTTATTGTACCTGCCAAAAGGGGTAAAAACAAATAGAAGCGTGGGGGTTATTAATGGGATACATCTTTTGAGTTTAACAATGTATATATAATATGTGGCATAAAAGATGTTGAAGAGTACATGTCTCTTGAAGTCTCCAAAGAACTCCGTAACTATCTGCGTTGGAGGAGTTGAGTTAGTTTACGGGAAAAGGCCACCAGACTTTCTAAGACTCGGAACTCTCTATATGTTCTAATGTAAGTAACATAGATGACAAATAACTAAGTGATGTGGTCCCACTTCTTGGTTTCATTTTGAATTCAGGGTGTGTTTACTGGCTTCTACTAGGCTGCAGTAGAAGCCAGGTCTGTAAGCCTAATAGCAACAGTGCTGGCTAAGCTATCAGGAGAGATCAAACAGGTCTGTAAGCTATAGCGACCTGAGGAGCTGATGCATCCCATACAAAGGGAGATATCTCAAAATAGGTAGGAACCTCTTAATGGACATTTTGCAAGTGATTTTTTTTTGAGAGTCTTTAACAAGAATCCATCCTTTGTAGTGAGAAACCCCTTTAAAAGTATTTATAGTATTTGAACATTTTTTGAAATTAACCAAAAAAAAAAGCAAAACACCCAAAAATTCATTACAGCTTTAATCTTATACTCAAGGATTTGGGGAGGAAGGTATGTGCTTTAGGTATCCCTTTAAATTAAAGCCCGGGTGAGGACAGTCCCCCTGGTGGCTGAGAAACCCCTCTAAAGTTCATTTTCCCCCTCATTTGCTTTTTTTGAATGGCATCTTGTCTTCAACTTTTATTACTCAAATACATCAATTCTAAACGCCAAGGTGACAAATGGAAAGAATAATCTCAATTGTCGATCACAAAAATTGAAAAAAGATTTTGGGGGCCTTTCCTGCCCCCGGCAAACCCTTTTATATGCTCTGGTAGTATCTGACAGATTGAAATGAGATTCCGACTTATGCATTAAAACCATCACTTTCACAATGATCAGTTGCAGCCCGAGCAAACCAAACCTGTCTCAGTCTGTCCCTATGCTTCCATGCCTCCGTCTCCTACAATGCATGGTGGCCAATAATTCAACATATGCTACATTTCTTTGAGGACTTGCATCATTTTAGTATATTCTATATTCATCTTTCACACTATGTATTTTCCCCTTTTTTTTGTTTTCACGTTATAAAAAACCCAAACATTTTTTTAAAGTGCATTCCATCCCCGCACTATCCCTGCTGTGAACATGCATTGTACTGGAGAGAAAGGGGGCAAAGTGGAAAAAGAAAACTAGAGGTTTAGAGGCTCCTTTTACATGGGCCTATCATTGTCTAGAGTTCGATTTATTAATAGTCTTGGGGCCCCTGAAGAGTTTCGCGTTTCAGTTGTCAGGCAGGGAACGGGCATGAAAGGAAGTTGTTATGTAGCGATTCATGTTCATTTTTTGTCGGGAGCCCAAAACCCTACTTACTGGGGGGGGGGGGACAATGTGGACAATAATTGATTTTTTGCCCCCACAAAAAAAAAAATATTCCCCTCCATTTGGTTTCATGGCAATTTATGCAAACGGTTTGGGTAAACCTTTAAAAACTTATCGTAAAGGCATTTCACAAAAAAGAAGTGTTGGCTTTAAAATTCGTTGATGTCAAATTTGATTTAGTTTGATCGAAAATTATTTTTGTTGAAAAAAAAAAAAATATAAAATTAGGTTTTAGGACTTAACTTACTGTTTTATGGCGCCACTTAAGGTTACAGTTGAGGAAAGGATGTCAATCAAGTGTAATTTCGAGCAACACTATACTAATAAGATTCTTTGTTTGGGAAAAGTAAACCCTGAAATAAAGGGGATAAGTGACCCGTCATAGCAAGGGGGAATCTACCACTTAAGAACTTAAAAGGGTTGTAAAAAAAGAAAAAAAAAGCAGGCCAGTGTCTTTTGGGTGGTTTTGTTTGACAATGCAGCTCTGCTCTAGTGATGGACTGTGGCAGAGCTGCAATACCACAGACCACCTGTGCAAAGGTGGGGCACTGCTCTTAGAAACAAAAGCAGGTATGTTTTTCTAGTCCAGTCCAATCTCTTTAAAACATAACTTTTTTTAAGGATCAAGCCATGTTTTAAAAAAAATAGTGAAAAAAAAAAAAAAATTTTAAACCCCAGAAACCAATTTATAAAAATAAGAAATCTGAAATATCACATCACGATGCCTTTTATTCTAGTAGAAAGGTGTTTGAAGCTATGAACGACTGAATAAATAAGCCAAGATATTGCTATGCTGTCCAGTATAAGACGCTTCACCAAGGGAAATTCATTGTTTATGATGAATATTTTCCCTGCCTTTCTCTTTGGGGTTTTCCGTTTGGGGTTAGAGGGTTTAGGAAAGCAGCGGGATTCAGTAAGACCTGTGGCAGCGAAGTACATTGCATTTCCTTGAGGTCATCCACCTAATCATATTTGAAATTCAAGAGAACAAATAAAACTGATCAAATCAGCTCACCACCCATACATTATTAAAATATATTGACATTTCAGGTCATTATGGAAGGCTGCGACTGATTCAAAAAATATAGGCATAATTTTACATTTATTTCTAATGTTTTAAGCGTCCAGCTTGCTGTTCCTTGCACTGAATCAAGATACATTACGCTAAAACCCGCGGATGAGGGAAATTTTCTCAACGGTGGGTAAAAGGGAATGTTTGAGCCCGTGGCCAGCCCCAATGGTTGGTAATCAATACTTGAATGTCAGTGCTGAGCTTTGAAGTTTTAGATATAAGCAAACATTTTATAAAATAGCATGCCAAGTTCATCCCCTGGTTGCATAAATGATTGGAAGCCAGAAAAAAAATTGTTTGCTTACTAGTTGGGTCACGTGACGGCGAAATGCTTATGAGTAATCAACTGTATGATCAGACCATTGAAAGGGGAGATCAATATTATCAGTACAGTGCTATATGTCTTTATTATGTAGTGTTAGGGCTGGGTACATAGCCCATGCAGCTGCACAGAGCTCTAGAAGAGGGAGGGGGCTTACCAAATAGTTTTGGGCACATTTGCCATGGTAACTGCCCCAGAATTCCGATGCAATTTGCATTAAAACAATGGTGTAATGTTTTTCCCATTTATTATGTTTTTTGAAAATTTTAGCACTAAAAAAGTGGCTTGTTTAAAAAAAGTGGGTAATGGCTTAATGTGCAACACCATGCACCAGAAGAATACTCCAAAGTGGCGCGATTGCGAATATAAAGCAATAAATGGTATAAAGTTACACTACACATTCTAAACAGGAGGCAGGTACTGTACATCAAACATTGACAAATCTGCCATATTTTTAGAGTGTCCAGTGTAAGTTTACACGAAGTATTAGACCGCATTAATAAATCTGCCTCATTGTTTGGAAGGATTCAAACACAATGTTTCATTTATCAAAGCGGTCTTCACAGGAGGACGGTCTTTGCTGTTCATAGTAACCAAATCAGAGGCTTTCTTTTTTTAATTTTTTTTTTTTTTACTGCACTGCAAAAATTTAAGCTGGGCTCTGACTGGTTGTTATGGGTAACAAAGACAATCTTCCTGTTAAGACCGTTTTGATGAATGAGGGCCTTTTGATTTGCAATTTGCGGTACAAAACCCGTGCTTTTTGCGCACTAACATGCAAAATTTGGGCAGATTGTGCATTTTATATACTTCATGCGCTTTTCAATACATAAAAAATGCAAGTGCTGGACCATCCTTGACAAAATGCATAAAAATATGTGTAAAAAAATTCACACAATATACACCAAACATTAAAACAAAAAATGGGCAAAATAATTTGTGAATAAGGGCGTAAAGGAAAAATTTTTTCCTTTCAATAACATATTTCACTCCATATTTGTGTGCCATGAGAACATAGCCCTAATAGTAAGATTGTAGAAGGGACTGAAGAGTCCACTAGATTTGTGGAGTGTCCCGACAGTTACAATTTGGAGGCTTTGGAATTATGCTAGTAGGGAGCAGGAATGAGGTTTTGTAGATGTGGAGTTTTACTTACTAGAGGTCAACACTGGGATATGGTGTTTTTGAACCAAAGCCAGAAGTAAATTCTAAAGAAATGGGAAATATAAAAGGTAGTATTTCTCCTTGCTACTAGATCTACTGCATCAAAACTGTAATAGAATTTTTCCCAAAAATATTTTGTGTAAAACAAATCCTTATAGTTTGGTGAAATTTGTGCAATGTGAGTGGTATGTGTCTGAGATGGATGCAATTAGCTTGCGGTGCACAGTGTAGTGTTATTCATATGGGGCACGGTTCAACTTCACACAGGTTCAAACTAACGAATATGAAAAAAATATATGGTTGTCCCCAGTCCAAATTTTATCTTTAAGGTTACCCAAAGTTAGGATTAGAGTAGTCAAAGGGGGTTTTTTTGGGGTTTAACTTATAACTTTATTGTTTGGTCCAAAAAATTCCGTCGAGATTCTGTCTGATGTTACCTCCAGTTGTCTTACTATAGGTCCAATATTTTGGTAACCGGAAGGGACAGTGGACTGGAAGTTAAACCACAAAAGGAGCATTGCACCCCTAGATTGGTAAATTAACCCCCCAAAAGTCCATTTAAGAACCTTGGCAAGAAGCTGATTTTTTGGGTGAAAGTCTTCACTTGGAATTGGGTTGAATTTGACTTGAACTAATAGCACGTTACCAGCCCAGTGTATGGGTGTGGTGTGCTTTTCTATCATATATGCTGCTCCATTTTGAGTATTTTTGATGGGGTTTTCTTTGGTACATCTTTTGGGTGTGTTTGGGCACTAAGGTGTAAACCCAACAACAATTTGTTGTAAGATGTGCATCAATTAAGGGAAAAGGAGCTATACACACATTTTGTGCAAGGGCCCTTTGTTCTCAGTGTCCACCCTGTATAGTGTGTACATAAAAGGACTATAAAAACCTTTATTTCCTTCAGACTTTTATATTACAGACTGGATACGAAATAAAACATGGAAGAGAGACAAAATCTTTACGCATTAAACAACTTCCATTGCAATTAACCAAACAATCAAACACATAAATATTCACCCCTCCCTTGCAGTCAGTGTTCAGCGAAGTTATCGTCAGCAGTAATTACAGTCTTGAATTGGAGTGAATCAGCCTCTAAATTAAAGTTGCACACGTACACACCTCAATTTGTTAAATCACTCATTTCTGATGTTTCAGCCTATATAGCACTGGCTTGAAGATGACAAACTAAGCAATCAACTGTGTTATGCTTAGTTTAATATTACTTTGTAGAATTTTATTTCATATTAGGAATGGTTTAAAATGGCCACAAGTTGGTTCCAAAACCTGTCCCTTCTCAGTTCTGTGGACCAAACTTTGCCAGAATGTTCTAGGGTTATCCAAGATCTATTCGGTGGACCTGCAGGAGGTCTGAGCGGTCCACCATGTTACGAATGCTAAATTGTGACTCTAGAACAGAGTGTCCATTTAAAAACACTGTTAGGCTACGTTGTCACTTATGTCACTTATCTCCCCGCACGTACAATACGATCGTATTGTACGAGCAGGGAGAGGAGGCGTAATCCATAGTTCTTTATGAGAATTGTGGATTACCGTAATTTTGGCGCGCATCTCGCTCGAGCACAAATACGATGCGAAATGCGCACCGAAATTCCCCCATGTGAACATAGCTTTAGGGCATGTTCACACAATGTACTGCGCCGCAGTAGGCGCCGCAGTACATCGTGTGTTTCGGGAGCTTGCCTTAGGAGCAGCGGCCAGGGCCGGCAGTCCGCAGGCCCCATAGACCCGCATTACTCATGGTGCGTAATCGCCGCAAGTAATTGACATGTCACTAATCTCCCCACGTGTACAATACGATCGTATTGTACGGGCGGGGAGAGGAGCTATGGATTACCATATTTATGGGGTGCATTTTCCCACGTATTAAGCGCAGTACTAGATGAAATACGCGGCGAAATGCGCTCCAAAATAAGCCGTGTGGACATACCCTTAATCTGCCATGTATTGGCTGCTATGGTAAACCCCTACAGCAAACAGGATCTTTAGAATTTCCATTCATACAGTGCAGTTGGTAATTAAATGGCATGCTAGGCCTTCACTAGATTACCTCTCACTCTACTGATTTTTTTTTTTCACTATTGATTTCTATAGGGAAAGAAAGTGTGAATTACAAAATTTTAACTTTTACATGTAACACTGTTTTCCAGTAACACAGTGGTAGAAAAATGTTCCTTAAGGAGAATATGCAGGATACAAAAAAAAAAACATGGCTGCTTTATTCCAAAACCAGCACCACACCTGCCCACAGTACTGCAGTCGAGCCTTATTCACTTCAAAGAAACTGAGCCAAACTGGATACCAGACAGCCCAAAGACAGGTGAGTGAAGAAAGCATTAAAGTTTTTCTTATCTTTGCACACTAAAAACAAAAACAGAAAATCTATATTTCAGTAGTGCAACAATGGTGCAGCTTCTTGCCAAACATCCCACCATATGAAGACAGCAGGGAAGGGGTTGAAGAATTTCTATAAGCAATAAACAAATTCTATGATGCAGAGCAGTCGAATGTCAATGAAGTAGGCTAAATACATCTCTATGAACAGCATTTACTAAATCCACCTAATAAAGTGAGAAAAGAGAAAGACGGCTCCTGCCCTGCTGTCCAAATCACTATAGCTTGTCTGTTATTTAAAGGGATTAGTTAAATTACCTCATTCTATGCTAGGATTTAGTCTATTAATCCATGGGAAAGTAACACTATTACTAGCTGTCTTATATTGCAATGAAAAACATGCACAATAGACAACAGACTTCCTTTATTTTAAAGGAGTCTTGCAAATTGTAAAGGGTTAAAATAAAGCTGTCTTCCAGATACCCCACCATACCTGTTCATGGGTTGTGTCAGTTATTTCAGGTCAGCTCCACTGGAGCAAATGTGACTGAGCTGCAATAATAAACAATACGTCTGAACAGGAATTAAAGGGTATGTTAACACGAGTAAATTTACGCCTCAAAATACACTTCATGAGAAGCGTATTTTGAAGTGAAAGTGAGGAGCGTATTTAGCAGCATTTGCGCACCAAAATATCCTCCACCATTGTTTCTATGGCATGAATTTTTCAATAATGAAAAAGGCACTTGAATTTACACCAGTAAAGATGTCCCACAATTATGTTTGCAAAATACGCATCGTGTGAATGACTGCATACTTTACATTGGAATGAACAAGAGCTGCATAGAACATTATTAGAAGTGTAATTCAGCGCAAAATACGCCCCACAACAATCGTAAATTTACGTTGTGTGAACATACCCTACTCCTTACTTTCGGGAGAGGAGCAGGGAACCACCCAGCTATAGAGAATGGAGAGGTGGTCGTGAAATGGCAGACCCCTTTATCCAGGGGACTTCCGAGGCAATTTCAAGAAGTTACGGGTCCGAGAGGTGGGACCAGTGTCGGACTGGGGACCCACGGGGGAAATTTTTCGGGGGCCCACCCCTACTGTACAAAAATATTACCGGCCTCTGGACATAAACCCCCCCATTTTCCCACAAAATACAGGGGCAAAAAACGAACTGTATTGTGTATTTTCAATGTTTTAATTTTGTCAGTCTAAAATTTCATAGAAGGGGGCTAAGCACTCCATCCATACCCCCCTCCCCCCACATACAATATCCCCCCCCCCACATAAAATTTCCCCCCCCACCCACAAAAAAACCCCCCCTCCACCCACATAAAATATCCCCCCCCCACCCAATAAATATCCCCCCCCCCACTTTCAATATCCCCCCCCCACCCCTTTACCCCCTCCCCCACATAAATACACCCCTCCACCCAATAAAATTTCCCTCACCAAAATAAAATTCTCCCTCCCCAAAAATTTAAAAATTAATCCCCCCCCACTCTTTATCCCTCCCACCCCATAAAACCCCCCCAAGCCACATAAAATTCCCCCCCCGGCCACATACAAAATCCCCCCCCCCACATAAAATCCCCCAGCCAATACAAAACCCCTTAGCCCATAAATACCCCCCCCGAAAAACAAACCCCCTAAAGCCACATAAAATTCCCCCCCCCAAAAACCCAAATCCCTCCAAAATAAAAAACCCCCCCCAACCCCAATAAAAATATCCCCCACCCAATAAAACCCCCTCCCCCATAAAATTCCCCCCCCAAACCCCATATAAAAAATTTCCCCCCAACCCACTAAATTTTCCCCCCCATTCCCTGGCCGACCCACCCTTAAAAAAAAATAAACCCACAAAAAGAAAAAGGGCAACAACACTCGGTTTCTCACACAAATGGGGACACATGGCGGGAAATTTTAAGGAATATTTACAAACATATAGAACCCCCTTAGGGGTGGGACCCCAGCTCAGGTATCCCCTAAAAACCCCGCCATAGGGAGACCACAAGGCAGACCCCGCTCGGGGAAACCTACAACACCACCATATAGGCCCAAAAGAGGGTCAGACCCCAAACTCAGGGATAACCTAAACCCGCCATAAGAGACCACATGAGGTCGACACCAGCCAGGTAAAACCTACAACCCCGCCAATAGGACCAAAAGGGGGCGACCCCAGTAGGTTAACCACAAACCCATATGGGAGACCAGAGGTTCAGACACCAGCCGGGGTATAATCAAAACACCACCATATAAGACCAATAGAGGTCAACACCAGCTAGGTATAACTACAACCCGAAAAAGAGACCAATAGAGGTCAGACACACTCGGGAATAACCTAAACACCCCTATAGAGACCACATAGAGGCAGACACCTGCAAGGTCCCACACATTACAATATAAAAAAAAAACCCCTTTGATGCGGGGGGACTACCAGAGAGTCTAGTCGTTTTCTTTCTCTCAGAGTCGTTCTTTTTCCTTTTTTCTTTCACCCTTTCCACACCGCCATGATGCCCTTGTCCGGCCCAAAATCATCCCTGCAGAAATTACACAAAAAATCTTAGATCCTAAATTTTTTTTTCCCGCACCTCTTTACCATTCCCACCTTGTAAAAAACTCCCCGGGGGGTGGGGGAGAGGGTACAAGCTTTTTATCCTAAAGGGTTGGAGGGGGGGGGAGGGGCCCAGTAACTAGATGGGCCCCCTTTTTTGGTGGGTAAAACCCCCGGAAAAATTGCTGGCCAGCCCAGGTTTTTTTGGGTGGTTACCTAGCCACAGGTGGGTAGGTAATACCCCGGTAGATAAGCAGGCCCCGTTATGAAGTTGATAGGCTAATTTGGTTTGGTGGACCCCAGTTGGGGGATGGGGGGGCCCCTTTTTTTGGTTGGGGGTGGTTGGTGAGTCCCAATTAGTTGGGCTTAGGTAGGGGTTTCCCCATTAAGAACTGTAGGTTATTGGGTCCCCTTTAAATGGGCTGCAAGATTGGGGACCCCCTTTGGGTACTTACGGGGTTTCCGGGTAGGGCTTTCCCCTTTAGGAATATACAGCTTTTAGGGGTCCCCTTTAGGTAGTAACAGGGTTAGGGGTCCCCTTTGGGTTTATACAGCGTTGGGGTCTCCTTTAGGTTATACAAAAGGGGGTCCCCTTTGGTAGTTCGGGAGTTAGGGGCCTCCTTTAGGTATGGCAGGAAGTCAGGCCCCCCTTTGTACGTGTAGGTTTCCAGAGCCCCTTTTTGGGGGTTTTTCAGGCCCCCCCCTGTTAGCAGAGCCCCATTTTTTTGGTGGCCCCCTTTGTGTCGGGGCCCCCGGGGGGCCGGGGCCCCCTTTACCCGGGGCCCCCCCTTGTAGTCAGGGCCCCCTGTAGGTAGTCGGGGCCCCCCTTTAGGTCCCCCGGGCCCCCTTAGATTCCCAGAGCCCCTGGGGAGCCGGGCCCCCATGTGGGGAGCCAGGGCCCCTTTATAGCCAGGGCCCCCCCCCTTTAGGTACCCAAGGGCCCCCCTTTTAAGGTACCCCGGGGCCCCCCCCTTTATACCCAGGGCCCCCCCTTTTGAGGAAAAGCCCGGGGCCCCCCCCCCGGGGGTACCAGGCCCCCCCTAGTAGCCGGGCCCCTTTTTTTGTACCAAAGGGGCCCCCCGTACCCAGGGCCCCCCATCCCAGGCCCCCCCCCCTTTATAACAGACCCCCCCCCCCCCTTTGTACCAGACCCCCCCCCTTTTAGCCAGTCCCCCCCCCCTTTAGCCAGGGCCCCCCTTTGTACCGTGCCCCCCCTGTAGCCAGGCCCCCCCTTAGCCAGTTTCCCCCAGTAGCCAAAAGCCCCCCCTTAGCCACTCCCCCCTCAGTACCGGGCCCCCCCCTTGCCAGGTCCCCCTAGTCCAGGGCCCCCCTTAGCCATGCCCCCCCGTAGCCGGGGCCCCCCCTTAAAACGTGCCCCCCCCTAGGCCGGGGCCCCCCCCTTAGCCAGTGTCCCCCCCAAAAGTACCCAGGCCCCCCTTTAGCCAGTGTCCCCCCTTAAGTACCGGGGCCCCCCCTTCCAGGTCCCCCCCTAGTACCCAGGGCCCCCCCCCTTAGCCCCCCAGTTTCCCCCCAGTACCCGGGCCCCCCCCTTTGCCAGGTCCCCCTTATAGCCAGGGCCCCCTTAGCCAGTGCCCCATAGTACCAGGCCCCCCCTTGATGCCCCCCCCCTGAGCCAGGGCCCCCCTTAGCCATTCCCCCCCCGTACCCAAAAACCCCCCCCTAGCCAGGTCCCCCCCAAGCCAAAGCCCCCCCTTACCCCCTTTTTTCCCCCCTAGTAGCCGGGGCCCCCTTACCATGTCCCCCCTATACCAGGCCCCCTTACCAGTGTCCCCCATAGTAGGGGGGCCCCCCCCATAGTGCCAGGGCCCCCTTAGCCTTTGCCCCCCCCATAGTACCCAGGGCCCCCCCCTTAGCATGTCCCCCCCCATGTGCCCGGGCCCCCTTCAGCCAGGCCCCCCCCCTAGAGCCAGGCCCCTTAGCCAGTGCCCCCCCCCATAGAGCCGGGCCCCCTTAGCATGCCCCCCCCATAGAAAGCCCCCCACCCCCCTTAGCCAGGTCCCCCCCCCCAAAGGGTACCCAGGGCCCCCCTTAGCTTTTCCCCCCCCTTTACCCAGTCCCCCCCATAGTAGCCAGGGCCCCCCCTTAGCCAGTCCCCCCCCCAATAGTAGCCAGGGCCCCCCTTACCCAGTGTCCCCCCCAAATAGAAACCAGGGGCCCCCCTTAGCCATTTCCCCCCATAGTAGCCCGGGGCCCCCCTTAGCCATGTCCCCCCATAGTACCCAGAGCCCCCCTTAGCATGCCCCCCCCCCATGTCCCTGGCCCCCCTTACCCATGCCCCCCCTTTGGTAACCAGGGGCCCCCTTAGCAGGCCCCCCCCCCATAGTCCCGGGGCCCCCCTTAAACATGCCCCCCCCCCCATAGTCCCAGGGCCCCTTAGCCGTGTCCCCCCCATTTAGGTTTAGCCGGGGCCCCCTTACCCAGGGGCCCCCCCCATAGTAGCCACCCCCCCCTTGCCTTTGTCCCCCTCATAGTACCCAGGGCCCCCCCTTCCGTCCCCCAAAGTACCCCAGGGCCCCCTAGTAGCCAGAGCCCCCTGTGGGTAGTTTAAAAAAAAAAAAAAATCAATACTTAACCTTTTGCTCCCATCCGGTTTCCCCCCTGGACGTCCGGCCCCCGGGCTCCCCGTGGGGCGCCCTGCATAGGCGGCGGGGTAAAGTGACGCCCCGCCCCCCTCGTCACAGTAGGGGCCGGCGCCCGGCGCTGAAGGCTAAATGTTCACCGCGGGGAGATCAGGGAGCGCAGCGCTGTGGCGTGTGTGCTCCCTGCCCACGGAGCCCGGGGGCCGGGGACATTAGTCCCAAACCCCGGGGCCGGTTTTTGGGCGCTCCCGGGGTGGGCCATAATGCCGGGGGGGCCCCGGGAGCGCGGACTGCCCCCCGGGGCCCACAGCGGCCGGGCCCACCGGGGGTTTCCCCCCGGTCCCCCGGCGGCCAGCCCGACCCTGGGTGGGACCCATCCTATTACGCATTTTTAGCATATCCTATCAATATTGGAGATGGAAATACCCCTTTAATGACTAATGAAAAACTGAACTAAATTTAAAATGGAGACCACTTATTTTTATACTAGAGCCCAGAGTAGATAGGAGGGCTTGCGCATGATATTTATTCCAATGGAAACAGTGTAATTCTCTAGTTGTCCTGTGGTGGGGCTGCAGGAGAATTGAACAATTGCTACAAGGTTGATACAGATTACAGCTAAGAGTATCAATAATCCCGGGAAAGCCCCCGCCCAACACATGAAAACCTCTTTTATCATATTTTGCCACATTAAAGAGGTTGACCCGGCAACAAAAAATAAATAGGAAACCCTTTGGGGCCTTTTCTCAACTTCCTCCTCTCCGCTCCTTGGCAGTATTGGGTCTTTTAGGTCTCCAGTTCTTCTTCAGAATCAACAGAAGACCGGAGAGACTCAGCGCTGGAGCTGAGGAAGATTGTTTTTTTTTTCTAATGGGGCCCAGGAGTTTTTCTATTTATTTTAAAGAAACCAACAAATCTTTTAAACCCCTTTTTTGGGTTTATCATTTTATTTTGCCCTTTTGGGTTATAGACTAATACTATGTATAGATCACAGTGCGCTCAGAAGAATATGTTACTATGCAGTTGCATCACTCACTTGCCACACCTGAATCAATGTAGGCGGCTGTGATAGCAGTAGGTCTCATATCAGAGCTTTCCAATCCCTGAATATACACTACCAATGTCATTTACCAATGCTCCCAACTCTTCTGGGAATCTCCCAATACACAGGTCACATAGTAGTTTCAGAACCTCTGACTCTTGTCTGAAAGTAGGCATTTTAGGGGTGGTATCCAAAAGAAAAGTGGGGCCAGCACCAAATGGAGAGGATTTAAAAAGTTATTTTCATTCCTTTATTTCATATTGTTAAAACATGGTTCTCATAAAAAGTGTGCGGCTTTAGGCAGACGCGTTTCGCGTGCCTCACCCTTAGGCCATGTTCACACGGCTTAAACCAGGACAAATTTCAGTCCGTAATTACGCGCCGGAGTGCGCAAATTACGGCTGGAATACGTCCCAGTCATTACGGTAATCCACAGTTCTCATAGAGAACTATGGATTACGTCTCCTCTTCCTGCTCGGCGAATACGCCGAGGGGGGAGATAATTGACATGTGAATTACCAGCGCGCGTAATAATGTTGGGCACGGCGAGAGTGACTCGGCAATAACCATTACCACTGAAACCGTTTCCATGTTGTTCCAAAACTTTTCCATTTAAAAAATATGGGTTGGCCCCCAGTCGATGGGTTAAAACTCAAGATTGGTTTATGTCAAACAAATAAAATATGTATTGTTTTGTGTTATATATACAATATACATATAGAATATATATATTGATAAATAAATGATATAACATTACATGACTTTTATTTAGATTTTTTATTATAATTAAAATCAATGGTATGTAATATATATAATATATTATATATATACATACATAACATATATATAGATTTTTTTTTTTTTTTTTTTGGGGGGGGGGGGGCGCCGCGTATGATTCAAGTTGACTTTACACATTTGACTTAAATTATTGAAAATGAATGACCTCATCCACAGTGAACAGATATCAAGAGAAATATAACAATGAACAATACCGTCATTGTCTGGAAATAAACCCTCGATATTTTCTTCCAGTAGACAATTTTTTTTTTAAAGAAATGACTCCTGTCCAGCATTATTTAACATGTCACTAGTCATGTCTGAAGGACTAATGGACAGTATGGACTAAACTGTGTACGGCTGGTTTGGCTAACCAGTGGTCAGATGCTCAATTGTTCAATGACTGTTGAGCCATGAACCTTCTTCTACCGTATCTAATATCTATGGCTACCTTTATTTTATCTACAGAAAGACTGCGAGGTTTTCACCGTTTTGCTGTAAAGGTAATGGTAACCTCTTATTCATGGTTATCAGCCTGTTCAAGCCTGGGAGAGGCTGACTGTAGTGTTCTTCATTGGGACCATCTATTGGAAGTCCAGGAACATGTCCACCCCCGGGACCACTAATTTATTGCCTAGTTAAGAGAACCGGTTGATAAAATATTGAACTTAAGTTTTAGTGTTGCCTCCCCCCAAAAAAAACAACAGTAATTTCTGTAATTTCTAGGAGACCAATTTGCGGCTGAGAACTTGACGTTACTCCTGTTTACTCAAGTCCAAAGGGTTAAACGAGAACTTCTTCCTCAATTTTCCAAACCTCAGTTCCCAGATCTTGTGTTTTCCGTGCCCTCTCCGTGAACCATGTCTGGTATTTATGTGACTTCTACAAGTAACTGGGGCCTCAATATATTTTGCTCAGGGAACCTGTACAAACTGAAGCATGGGATCAACTTTCCAAAATGAACTGGATGCAGACACCCAAAGGGACAGAGCAGAAGCTTTGACACCGCTCTCGCCGAGACGCACAGAATGCAACCTCTTGAGATGGCGATTTATGGCACCGTGGCAATAACTTTACGATGAGATATGGTTTCATTTATGATGTCAGGCTGTGTGAAATAGTGAATGTGAACTAAATTGCCTCTCTTGAACAGTGCTGTACCTTTGACTTCAGATCAATAGTTGGAACATTGCCTCAGCTGTGAAACATGTTGAAAAAACCCTCATGTCTTGTGTAAATGACTTCGAAAGGACCAAGGCTGCTAAATTGACTATTATGTTGGATTAACCTAGTGCACTAAATAGGGGAAACATTAACATCCTAGGTTCGAGCTGAAATATCCCATTTATTGATCAGAAATCAAAATGCTTTAGACTCAAACACAGGGACATTACATGTGCTGCAGTGGCTGCGATCGGCTACAGAAATCATCACAAACCCAATATTAATAGTTGTAACAGAGTATTGGGGAAGGGAGCAGCCCGGATCATGCACGATAACGCATCTTCATCTAGGTTTTACAAATAGGAGAGCCAAGCTCGCCAATGTTTGTATACCTTTACAGTAAATGCACATGGGATGATTAAACTGCAGATTTTCAACTGTAAAATCCTCAATGGATTACAGTACCAGCCATGTAGATGGGATTCTCAAATTCCATGCCCAAGTGGCGAAAATTTTGAATGTGTTAATTGACCTATGGTATAGATGTTTAAACTGCAGCATGTCAATTTCTATTGAGTGTCTGCTGTGGATTTCACACCATTGAACTGAAATGAATAAAATATGCACCAAAATCTTAGCCAACACGATCTGTTGTAGAATTTTACCTTCAGAATTTTTGCCATTTTGTTTTTTAAATTTCTGTAGCAAGTTCATCCACTCAAACTAATACCGTAGGCAAAAATTATACTGTACTGTGTTAGGCCTAGTACAGGGCAAGAGGGGATGGTGCAGAGGCGAAGCTACAGGGGTCGCAGTGGTAGCAAGTGCGACTGGGTCCCCGAGCCCTGAGGGCCCATAAGCCCCCCCCTCACCACACAAAATCCAAAAGGTGATTGCAGCCATCTTTGGATATACTGCTCATCCGTGACCTCTGGGACCAGTCACGCGCCCTCAGATTGATCCAATAGGCAAGCTGGCTGAACTATGTTTTTCCCTCACCACATAGCTGCATTGTTGGGTCACATAAACCCAGTGATCGCTGCTGCCAATGCCTGCAAGGTGCTGGCTGTGGCTCAGAAGCTAGATCCGTTCCTGAACACTTAGCCCCTGGTTGCTGCAGTGCAGGCAACACAATGTGATGATGTCCGCACGCCACTTGCGCTGTTGCTAATACTAGACCCGAAGTCTATGGCATCAGGCCTTAGGGTATGTCACACGGCATAATTGCGGGGCGCAATTACGTCTTGCAATTACGCCGGGATTTTGGGAGCTCGCGCCGACTCCCACGGGGCGGAGGTGCCGGCAGCCCACTGGCCTCAGAGACATTCATTACTATCGGCGCATATTCGCTGCTAGTAATTGACATGTCACTTATCTCCCCCAGCGCCGTATTGTGCAAGCGGGGAGAGGAGAAGTAACCGCGATAACGTGGATTCCGTTCAATTACCGGGATATAGCTTGCCCGTAGTGCGGCAGGGGCCGCACAATGGCCCAATAGGCCAATTATCTTCCCCTTGACTAGCCTTAGACTTATGGCCTAGTAAATGCTATAAGTGGTGCCCCAGAGCAGGCGGTGTGATGACCTCACACCACCCGCCCCGGACTATCAGCTGGTGGCCCTATATACCTACCTTCTATTACAGCTCAGCTCCACTGAAGTACCCCACACAACCTGCAGATGGGTATAGGGCTGCTTTTGGATGAAAGCAGCCATGTTCTTTTATTCCTGGACAATTCCTTTTACCACATACTGCATACACATTAACATCCATAATAAAACAGGAAACCTTCCAAACATGGAGAGAAAACAAATTATGCCGGTTTTGTCCTGGTTCGACTCCAACTTTTGTGCCCTCTGGTGAAATGTCTGCACTCTTCTTGTATAATAAGAATATTTAACAGACCTGAACTACTGGATAAACAACTGCAAATCACACAGGGCATGCTATGAGGTCATGAACTGAAGAAACACACTAACATAATAGCATTAATGTAAATCACAATACAACAAAACCAACCACAGAAAACTAAGCATCCAAGCTAATAGCGGCAATGGGCTGTCATACTTGCAGAAATAACACTCATAAGCCTCTAGCGTATGTGAGGTTACAATGAATGAGAATAGGAGCTCAGAATACAGATTATGTGATTCAGAAGGTAAAAGGTCAGAAGTACAGTAAATGCTCATAATTGCTAAAGTCTCTGGGCTTTTTTCCAGCTTTAGGTGGAGTTTACTTGTTTGGCTCAGAGGAAATCTTCCAGAAAAGGTCAGAAAATGCCCAGCCCTGTAATAGAGCAGAATCCCTGCACCAGAACAAATTGGTGGCCTCCAGGCTCCAGTCAGAACCATGTGCATTAGGGCAGCATGTGCACACTACTCTATCAGCTGCAAATTGAGGGGGAAAAATCTATTTGAGGATTGCAATTAGCAATGGCTAAATTCAACATTATACAAAAGATTCCACAAAAATGTAAATCTCTCCCGCAAGCAAGTCCTTAGCAGTCACACACTTAACATTTTAGAGTAGTCTTGCACTTTGAGCTAATGTCAAATTCAACCAGAACCCAAACTATGTATTTCAGATCTGCCCTAATCTGTAAAAAACAACACAAAATAAAAAACACAACGCTAACCCTAAACTGCATTTAGAATTAGGAGTTTTCTGCTGGCTCTTAAAGATGGATTTAACATTCCCCGACGCCCCTGGCCCCTTTTCGCTCTCAACGTGGCCTCACCTCTCACCTCTAGTGAGAAGACACATTTGGTCAATGTCACTAGAGTTAGTGATGTTGACCGGAAGGGAGACCACACCGGGATCAACGAGGTGAAGGAAGACTGGAAGTTGAGCCAAACCAGGTGCAAAAACAAACTGATGTTGGATAATAGCAAGTTAACCATAAAAAGTCTGTATTTGATTGCCTATGTTAAGGTGGGTCTGACTCTCAGCATCCCTACCAATCACTAGACTTAAGGGCACAGGTGCTCTATCAAGCACCACATTCCCTTCCTCTGTAACTCCATAGAAATCTGCAAAAATAGACACAGCCACTATAAAATGTCATTCTGCTTGATAACTAACTAAGGGAACATGGCACTCATTGGCAGAGCCATCTTAACAGCATTATGGGCCCTCGGGCATAACACTGCAGTGGGCCCTGCCCAAATACATAACATCACACTAGGCCATGCCTCTAGCCACCCCAAAGTACACTCATGTTATCATGCCACTTACTGTATGTCTGGGCACCGCTAGCCTGCAGTCTACAAGACTAATTGGCAAGGCAGGGAGTCTTTGGCTCCCTTTTTCACCATTGTATTTAACTGTTTGCACGTCTTAGAAATACACAAACCGTTAAATAACGAAAGCCAACCAAAGGATCCAGGGTATGTTTCTTGTATTCCTGGTACATACATACACCACTTTGGGCCCCAATACTTGTGGGGCCCTTGGGCAACTGCCTAGTGTGCCCAATGGAAAAGATGGCTCTGCTCATTGGAGTTTCAATGCTTCTACAGTCACATTACACCTATTGAATATTAATGACCTATTCGTAGGGTACAGGCACATCTTCAGATTTTTAATGGTGTCTGTGATTGGCATTGTACATCCATCCATTCACTCACATGAATGGGACGAAGCACAGTTGTAAAGCACAGCCACTACCAAAGATAAGGAGCTCAGCTGGAGTCAGCAGATCAGTGGGGCTGCCAGGAATTGAACCCACGCTGATCGGATATTTATGGAACACCTTTTAACTTACAAAACTTATGGGGCTCCCACCTACGGTCAGTTTCATAGAAAACCATTTATCATCAGAAAGCTTAGCAGTGTAAAAGTAAACCAAGTATAGTAATTACACAAAACCTCTATTCAGATGTTGCTCATTTTGGGACTTAAACTCAGTACATACCCATTTATTTTGTTCCAAAAAAGCATTAAATGTATATAGATCAGTGCCAGTTACCAACATAACATATAGAGATTAAGGTAATCTATTTGAGGTTCAGTACGTGAAAGACAATTCGCTGTCACAAAACAGGTCGTATTTTTCTTTTAATTCACATGAACAGGCAGAAACAATCAATGTGCTTGTGCTTGTAATAATTACAGCTATTGGCACAATGTGATATAAACTATTTAGGTAACTGGACCAAATTAGCTCCTCTCTCTCGGTTCATGATGCAAAAAGCCACAGCCTACAAGATGCCAAACAATGTCATAATGACAAAATTGTTGGTTCAGTTCTGACTACTTTGGCCTGGGAACACCTGAAACATTCTGGGACGCTGCACAAAAGTGCTTTTATCTCCCTTTCAGATGCACAAATGTATCTGTAATGGAATTGGCCAGGACTTCGGAAACATGGACCAAATGCAATGAGCACAGAAATGCAACTCGAGTGTGCAATTCAGAGGATGTTTTAATTCCTATTAGAAACATTCCGCAAATTCTGGAAACAAAGCAGAAGCAAAATCCTTGACTATGTACATATCAAGCTATTCATACTTGAGCACATATCAAGCTATTCATACTTGAGCACATCTGCTGGCCATCAGGAATAATGCAAGTAGTGTGAACTGTTCTGTTAGAGGACACCAATTAAAAAAAAAAAAAAATTATCGTATTTTAATGTTAAATGCTCAAAGAGGGAAACTGTTATACCACAGTATAGTAGTACAGTGTAAATATAGTACATAGAAAGATAAAAAGTACATGTCGATATTCTTTTTACTTTGTATTTTAAAAGAGTTTTGTTAAATTAAACAAAAAATGCCATAGATATTAGAATCTGATCATCTAGATTTTGTGTTTTCTTCTTTTCCAGTTTATCAGAAAAGTTGTGGTCCACAGTACAAATCTGGTTGTATACATAAAACAGTACACTGGGTCCACAATTTAACTCCAGTTGTATATGGTGGCAAACATGTACATGGCATACACATGTTTGCCACCATACACAACTGGAGGTAAATTTCAGAGCTAAACGTTTCATGAATCAAAGCATCCTACACCATCATACAGAGTGCCATTTGGGTGCATAACGTGTCCCAAGCACAAGGAAATAAATGCAGCTTTGCCATTTCCATGTCCATAGTCTTCCTTGCTCTTCACTAGCCTGAACATTTTTTCTAGAACACAGATTGTGTGACAAGTGGTGGGTAAAGAATTGTGAGCTCTCCATACTCATGAGGAGTCACATAGGGAGACACTGTACATAAAAGTAGCATACGAGACCTTTACAAGAATATGGTAAAACGACTACTTTTATATGAAAAGGTACTTAAATATCATCTGGTACATCAAATTCCTGCACTAAATAAGGGTAAGTAAACATCAACTTTTACATTTAACCAAATTGGAGATATTCTTCTACTTGGCTAAAAAAAAAAAAAATGTTGATTGAAATAGAAACTGTATACCTGCTGTTGTAAAAGGACTCCTACCTGCATTTTAATTAAACACCTGTCTTGCCATGTTCATTCTAAGAACTCACTACTGGTTGATAACACATTAAGTACGTTACCTTTAGAAGCTTCTGTGCCAAAAAGATTGTCCAAATCGTCAGACATGTCTTGGCTCCAAGCGTCTTTCACAGCAGACTTATACACGACCCTATCATTAAGGGGCTGTTTTGGTCTAAAGTTGTTCCTCAAGTAATCCACGGACTTGACATGGTCCTGCTGCTCCGTGGTAAATATGGAATAGAAAGCTTCCAGCTGAAACCACAAATTACATAGAAGAGTTAAAGACCATCCATTTATAAACTGATGTATTTATAGAAGCTCACCACGACATGGATGACGGGATAGGATTCTACTTTCAAGAGTGATATTCAAAATATTCACCAAATGAAAGGAATTCCAGATTGGGGGTGGGGTTGAGTCTGTGTGGGGAGTGAGAGGGTTGAGTGAAATTCATGAAACCTGTCGAAAACTGGTAAAGTTGGTGGACCTCAAAACAGAAGGTAGTCACTCAGCAAAGGAAGAAGAGCCGCCAATTAATGGTATGAATGTTCTTACTAAAATCTCTCTATTTTTACATTGTAATCTTTTCTTATATTTTAGAATTGTTAAAAGGTTAGAGAAATAGTTATTGACAATTTTTTGACCACTAGAGTCACTGCTTATTAATGAAAATTGTCACTTCATTACAGTACTGAATCTTTTTCCCTGACGGGACTAAAATATATGTTTCATTTGTCACATCTTCATAACCATTGTTGGTATAACCTTCGGCTTGTCATATAATATAGGTGACAAAGAGACCAATATGTGTTTTAAGCCTATAGAATAACACCTGCATGCTGCCTTGACCCAATCTGGTTTACGTTTTTCGAAGCTTCATAAGGAAAGGATTGATAGATTCACGAAGAATTAGCAATACAGGACCACCCCAAACATGACAAAACTAAAAAGATGGGAAGTGGCAATAAGAATATAAGAACCAGATACACCACAACTATATTTTCTATTTTCTATTCATTGCCAAACTTATTAACATTATAAGCCTATTGCATTAGAAGGGTACAAACATGCAAGTTAAAGGAATTTTCTCACAATCCTGTTTCACAGAGTCACAGGCCGCTTCAGACTCACACTGCCTGGTCAGACCGTTGGTGGTTCTGTACAGTGATTAGCATACTTAGCTGAGCATTACAGTGACATAAGTGCAGGAGATTTATTCTGTATAAACAAAGTTACAGAACTCCAAGGAGTGAAAACAATTGCTTATCAAAGGGGACGTGACTTCCTGCTCTCTTGAATCAGGAAGCAAGATATGAACTGTAACCTAGAGATAAAATCTCTTATCTTCTGACCAGGGCAATATCATAAGACCAATGTATTTAATAAAAGTCTTCATTTACCTTTCCCTACATATTGAGAGCTAATCATTGTAGTGAGAAAACCCTACAAATTCCCACATGAGAATTTGGGCTGCTGGCAAGTATGATCTATACACATTTGCATCTACCTATGAAGGCATAGTGAACATTTTACAGAGGTAAACATGAAAGCGCCTACTAATTAATATAGAAACCATTCATCTTTCATTGTTATGAGCGCTTAGGTTTCATTAAGCAAATAAATATTTAATCTTTTAACGGTCTTGATCTCTAATAAAAGTGCCTTTAAAACTGAGCCCATAAAAAGAATATCACCATACCCATTGCCCAATCAATTCTGCTACACAATCAATAATGCAGCAGGAACATCTGGCAAATTCACTTTATATATAGAAAAAAAAGATCTGCTCTGTCGGGTTTTTTGCACCTTTCTGTGCTCGCATGATTTGCGCTGTGACTCGCAGCCTCTCCTGATACAGCAGTGAGCCAAATAAACAGATGGAGCTGTACAATCATGGAAGAATATGTAGTAGTAAAATCTGGCTGCCTGGACACAGGTGATATGGACACTATGAAAACCAGAAAGATACACACTCAGCCAGGAGGTAGATGAACAGACAATATCTGCATCAACTAAGGAACACGGGGCAGAAGAAGTGAATGAGCCACATCATCTGATGCCTGCTTTCTCCACGCTGGTGTGGCTTATAAATGGAATAATGCTTAGGTTTAATATAGATTACTTGCTTTCTGAGCAGTAGCGGAATGTTTCTGTTACTTCCAGTCAAAGAACTGCCTCTTTAAGTAAAACTATTGCTCTTATAATCTAACCTTAGCCAGGTGTACGAAGAGAAAGATATAATGGATGTTTTCAGGACTAAAAGAATGGAGACTGTTTAACCCTTATACTGTCATTTAAAGCACAATTAAATCAAAAGGGAGGATAATGGAGCATATAAAAAATGAGAGAAGATGGAGAAGTAGATATGAAAGTGGATAACTGCTTTGTGCATGTGGTGGGTCAGTTACTTTTTGGACTCCTAATCCTCTTCTGTTTACTTTTAGCAGAGAAAACTAGAAAGCCCCATCTAGAGTTATTTCCTTTGCTTCTATTGCAGCCCCCTAGAGAGTGGGAACCTGCCCAGGTCTCCCAAAATTCACTAGGAACAAATACGGAGATAACTTGGTCTTGGCTCGCCACCTTTTGTTTCTACTGAACATCTGTCTTAGTGGAAAAAAAAAAATTGTTGCAGCGGCATCATAAAGACCCTGCCCTGACCAAATTGCTTGGAAGAGTAATATTTTATGTTGAAAACATAACCCACAGGTTCCCTAGTGACTTACCTGCTGATAAGAGATAGGAACAGGTCTGCTAAATACGACCCACTCCACAATTTCACTACATGGAGGCGTTGTTAGGGATCCTGTATATCGGTAAAAACTGCTTAATGTTGCCGGAAGTAAATCTCTCAAGATAAACGGATCCAGAAAGGTTTCTTTTTCTGCATGAAAACGGAGATATTCTGTATCATAAAACAGGTTTATTTGGTTTAGTCTATTGGTTATTATTGGATATCATCATTGTCTTAACAGAGTGTTATACAGATGTCACTACTTTTAATAAATGCAAATATGCAGAGAAATTAGTCACTCTGCTGAATAATTTATATCCCTATGGTATGTGGAGCATTTATATGAAACTAAAGTTAACCCTGTACACACACATAGAGGATTTCTTTTTGCAACCATGTTATTTATACTGTATTACAATTCGGATATAACAGACCACGCATAAGAGAATAATGCATTCAACATTGGTGACGTTCCCCATTGGGGCTCACAATCTAATTTTCCTATCTCAAACAGAAATACACACACTGGGGCCAATTTTACAGAAAGGCAATTAACCTAAGCATCAGTGATTTCCATATAACAGCTGGATCCATTACTGTTTCAGTATCAGTACTATATACTTGACCCCTAGTACAAGGAACAGTCAATAGATGGAATTCATCAAGTTGTATCACAATGACTTTACAAATGGATTCATCAAAAGAATTAAGAGTACTTCTAAAGTTCACAAAATGACAGCCGCCTTTGATTGTCTAAGGGAATGGAGGAGCTGCCAGATGACAGCTGTTCCCTCCATTCGCAAAGAAAGGAACAGCTGTCAAATGATGACTGTTCCAGCAAAAACAGAACCACTTCTGCAATATCACAGAAGAGGACCACCACACTTTGTGCCAAATCTATGCAGAAAGAGTGATTTCACCAGCCTACAGTAGGTTGAGACACATAAGGCCACATGTATGAACCTGTTTAGGTCTAAAACTCACTTTTTTGCCCATAGGTTACTATGGGCAAAAGAGTGAGTTTTAGACCTCAACCGTTTCATACATGTGGCCCATAATGCTTACTATCAGTGGTGAGCGAACCTATCAAAAGCAATCTCTTGCAACAGCCTTGTAAGAAAGCAGTTATGATAAATGTTTTTCAAAAGATTTGCTATAACACAGTGTTATTCAGGACTAAGACACAATGTTCAATGTATAGATTTGCAGGAAATCAAACGTTTCCTTGGACATCTTCACTGAATAACATTCTGTTCAATTTTTATCTCAGAAAAGAAAACATGACTGCAATAGTAATAGAACCAGAAGACAGGCTGTAAACTCCTTGTCACTGAAGTAGCTGCAAGGATCACACATTGACTCCTCCATTAAGGAGGACAACAGTCGACATCTACTGTACTTTAAGTCTACAGGGAATACGACAGCGAGGACCAAATCAAGTAATGGTGAAACACTTAAGGGGGTTGTTCAAGTAGGTAGCCATTGATCATTTGCCCTAATAAGGCATTTGGACATCGCAGTGGGATATCACCTTTATTAGGTACGGCGGAAAGCTGCAGTGAATGGAGACTACTGCTGTAATGGCATCAGTGTAATAGGTGTGCTTGCCCACAGTTTGCCCAGAGTGATCTTGACCTCCGTGTTTGATTTTGAAAAGGTATCGTCTACTTGAAACAACTCAGAGAAAATGCATCAGAAAATGACCGACTGTTTAATTCATGGTTTTATATCAAACACATTTTAAATTTTCCAGATCACTATCAATATCAATATCTTTAAAAAAAAACAAAAAAAACAAACAAACAAACAAACTGAGATCCTGAAGCTTTCACTTTGGCAACTAGGCCTAATAATAGTCTGCTACTTTCTGCTTTGTAGAGAAGATTTTTCAACAGTTTCCTCAATATCAGCACAGGCACGGTTACACTGAATGATGATGTGATGTATAGATAAGAAAGGATTCACCATAGGCTATAGTTACAGTTCTCCTTCTCCTCCTCCTCCCTGCATACAGACTTCTTCCCAGGTCACAGAGCAAGACAAGTAAACTTTTCTATAGAAGTCAATGGTTATGCCCTTGTAGCTGTGCTAAAGCATCTCTCTAAATGCTGTCTAAAACAGCTTAGGCAAGATGGCTCCCCCCTTAATCCTATAGAGACAACAGAATTAAAATATCTTGGGATGAGGGCCGTGTTGCGATCTCGCAGCATTGTATCAGCACAGGATGTGGTTTCACTGTTTATCCCAGACCTTACTTGATTACATAGGTGTATGTGATTAGGTCTCATACATAACTGCGTATGGGTACCACTGTTCTGTGTTTTTTTTTTTTTTTTTGGGGGGGGGGGGGTACTTTTTAATTATTTTTTGTTTTCTTTCTTTAGTGAAGATGGAGACTTCTTTTGCTTAATTCTTATTATTATGATACCAAAGTATGTCATTAGTGCTATTTTGTACTTTCATTGCTTAGTACTTTTCTTATCTGTAGTAATGATGCCTTATATTATTTCTTTGTGTGTCGAGTAGTATCTCATCTAATGGACAGTTGTTATATGTTTTTGTTATTGTAAAATTTAATAAAAATTATGCTTACGAAAAAATTAAAATATCTTACAATCAGAAAAAAAATGGCAACAACTAAGAAAAATAAAATATGTATTAGTATCTTGTTTTAATTAGTAAAAAATATATTGATAATACATCCCTTTAAAAAACAGATATTTATAGGACATTGATCACTGAAAATTCTATCAATATTTCAATACGTTTTGTATCATTATAAGAAGGAAGTGTTCCACTAAAGTAAGAGGCATCTAACTCTCAAATATCTGAGCTCCAGGTAAGATACACAGTTGCTTTAGTTTCATTTGCAAGTATTTGGATGCTGTGTGCTCTATGGCTTTCAATCTGCACTAGCCATTTGAACAGATCTGTGAAGAAAGAGCACACTCCCAAAGCAGGGAGGATCTCAAGCACGATTCAACTATGTCATTACTGGTCACTAAAAGTGAGACCAGGATGAGGAGAAAAGGTGAAGGTCTGATTGATGGGTTTGGATTTCAAGCATTTCTGAAAAGAATTGTTCACAGTGGGCAAAATGTTAATGTTTTTGTTGTGATAATTGGTTATGCTTTATTGGATCCTACCAATTGCTATTAATTTGCTGTAAAGCAAAATAAATTTAAAAAATAATAATACTTTCTAATGTCCAGTATGGATCAAAGAATTGCAACAGAAAGATGTCCTAGTTTTCTAAACCACACAAACCATTTAAAAGTTATTGTATAGAAGCTATTGGGTTAACAGTAGGAAATCCTGCTTTCGAGAGTGTCTTTGTAACTGCCCTATTACTTTCCCATGCATATATTACACAAACACCCACCAATGTAAAGGGGTTTTCCACATCTTTCCTAAATTTGCCAACTCTGCAGATAAGTAACATTTATTTATTTTATCACAGTGGAAGCAGTGGGCAAGTTTTTAAAAGTTGTGAAAAAAACCCTTTAAATAAGGACTATATAATGCTTTACATTCCCTGTGGCCGCGTCATAGGGAAATTTAACACTAGTTACCAGGTTTCAATGCAGATTATGGCCGATTGCTGAGGTTCCCAGTACGGGACATCCTGTGATCAGCTTATAGCAGACATTTATTTTAACACTGTTTTGCCATCAAAAATACTTACACTGCCATGCACAACAAAGGAAAGACCGTTAGTATTTTTTTCTCTCATCAATGAGCAATACCTTTGCAAACAGTTTTTCATGAACTCTCCACTATTTGTACATTAGGTGATTTCAGACAATTTGGCATTCTATTATAAGCGGAGTCAATATTCATAAGAAAATACGGGCCCATCAAGCTGGTTTTTGCTTAAAGCTGCTTATAAAAATTTGCACATAAACTATGATTACTGCTTTGTGGCGGCTGTGCAATGTCACCACCCAGCACACACATCTAGCTTAAACAGCCATGCGATGTATGCTCTTGTCAAGGTTTCGAAATGAACAAGAGAAAAGGGCAACAAATAGGTCAATAATTGCTTAAAGTGGGATGACTGCTGAAAAGAGGACACCGTAATGACCAAAGTCACCTAATATGGTGCCCGAATGCTATAATGTAATTTACCAAGGTATCATACACCATGTGGGAAAAAAAAACTGCTTTACTCTGCATGCCTGTATAAGTGGTATGAGTGGCAAAATGGAGGCGTCAAGCTCCCTTTAAGTAGCATTTCAAAGACTGTTAAGGTATGGTCATACGGCGTCTTGCAGGCATATAGAGGCACGTACTATGCACGCCGCTATACACCTGCTGCCTCAGAAGTACGCGCTGGCCAGAAAGAAGTGACAGGTCGCTTTTTTCTCCTGGCATGTACTGTGCACCAGGGAGCACGCTTAAAAATCATAGCATTCCAGGAGTGCTATGATTTTACCATATTTGCGGTGCATATTTCGGGCGCATTGTAGCACAATTACATGCTGAAGTACACCCTGTAGACAGTCCATGTGAACATACCCTGAGACGAGGCGTTCTAAATTAAACGCGTAAATTGGAAGGTGTTATGTTATCACAATAAAATGTATCTGTAAAACACATGTAATACATACTAATCCCCAACAGTGAGATTTCCAGCTGATTAGGAAGTGCTTTGTAATATGTTCCCCATGTTGTGCTCCTCTATAGGAGAATTACAAAGCTTATGTACTAGCAGGAACAGAGAATGTATAGAAGTCCTCACCATATGTCGACAGTATCATTTTTTAATAATTAATTGTTCATCAAAGTGATAGAAGAACAGGAATGCTAAATTCAAAGTTATTCAAATTCCAGCCATGAATAATGGATGATTTTCATAATAAATACACAGTGTATTAAGCAGTCTACATTTCATTTAATTCTGTCCTTTAACTATTTGGGAGAGCATAATGGATGATAGACCTGCAAGAATAGCACAATGTGGAACCTGCTTAAAATTCAAGTGTTATACTTCATCTCGGTTCTTGAAAATTAGATGTACGTAGACTCAACATTTTTTTGCTGAAACTGGATAAAGTCCTTGTAAAGCTTCATGGTCGGCCCTTGTCATATTACAGTTTGTTGACATACTCAGAAGACCTAATCAGACACGGCCAACTCCAACCAAATTAGATTACTACAGTAACAGTGTTATATGTACCTGCCCTATGTCCAGCTATCAAGTCCATGAGGTTGAACCTGGAGACAGACTGATGATGCAGCAGTACTGCACGACAGGCTTTCCAAAACTGTATAAAATGTTAAAAAGTTATTGCTACACACCTGAGACCACCGACACCCAGAGCCTTTCCTGAAACAAAGATCCAGTACGCTGCACTGATCTTGTGCCCAATTTGGTACCTCCCATTTAGCTATGCACCTGGAACAAATACATCGACAGCCCCAGTGTGACCCAGCAATGAATGTCCATCAGGCAGATGTATATGGCACAAGCGCAGTCCTTAAGGTGATGATCTATTCTCTTTATTGCTCCGATACAGGGGCACTATGGTATTCTTGGGTATACAATCACACATTGTTGTCAGAACCTCAGATATCTTGGGCACATCACTTTCAGCCAGGGTTAAGAACTTTTTCCCCTTGCCGCTGTTGTGACCTGCTTATTTGGGTAACAACAGATTCTGTAGAAGACAAAAACACCACAAAAAGGATGTTCTTCCTTTTGTGGTGTTTTTATCTTCTACGGAATCTTTTTCTTCTTCAGCAATTTCTTTCCTTTATTAAGTGTGGCATGTTGGGTGCAGACAGTGTTGTACAACCGCCGACAGATCAGAGGTAACTCGAATCCCAGTTTACTCTGTCAGTAGTGACTGTGGGGTCAAATAATCATGCCAGGATTTGTTTTAGGATTGTGAGGTGCCAGGCCGTTAGCATGACAGTTGGGGGACTAGTAAAAGCCTCCAAGCATGCCATGTTGGTACTCCAATTAACAGGAGTTTTATAGTCTGGTAAACTCCCACTACAGAGAAGTTTTTAAAAGTAACGAAAAACATTTTTTTTTTTACAAATATAAAAAAAATCAAAATACTACTATCTCCCGATTTATTATATCTGAAATATAAGCAATAAAAACAATAAAAATGTTGCATCTAAAAAGGTCTGAACTTTTAACATTTCAAATTATTCAGCCCATATGGCGAATGCCAGTATATGCCATTAAAGAAAAATATGCCAGAACTGCTGGTTTGATCACAAAGCAATTTTTTTTTACCAAGTGCACTATAAAAAATTATACAAAATTGGTATCTCTGTAATCATGCTAACCCACACAATGTAGTTGAGGTCACCTCACAGTAAACACCATAAAATAAACCCTAAAAAGCGTAGAATTATTTGTTTCCCCCCCAAAGATGTGTACATGTATGTATTTATAAGGACAATTAAATGTCACTATTTAAAAATACAACAAAACCAACAAATATAAAAAATATATATATTACTAATTGCTTTCGCCCCTTGATGTCTTGCACTAGATAATACAAATTGATCTGCAACCTGCAGTACACCAGCTGTTGCAAGACGGCAACTCATCTTGTGGCTCTTAGGGCATGCTTGAGGTTGTAACTTTGCTGTCAAGCTACAGGTTGGAGACGACTAACATGATTTATAAAAACGAAGCTAATATCCCTTTCAAACATATTCATATTTGATTTAGAAATTTCTGAAATCTTTCCAGTTTTAATTTATCAAGTGAAATTCATTCTTTACCTTGGATCTGTCATTCTTTCATGTGTAGCGTAACGCAGGTTTACACAGCGCCATGTTATTATAAATTACTACCCTTTTTATCACACGTTTTACATTTTCACTTTAGTCTCTATTTGTGTTGCCTCTTGGAGAATCAAAATAAGAGATAAAGCGAAGCTGTGAAGAGATTGGTATTAACTTCTCTTTTTATGAACTGTCATAACAAATTAGCATTTTCTTAATTCATTAGAGCGTTAAAACCTATGAATTCTGCTTATAGTTTACGCCAGAATTTTTAGTTTTCAATTATGTTTTATTTGGCGGTAAGAGCCACAGCTCATTATCCAGACCTGCAGTGATACAAAAGTCCGTATGTGCCATATGGTTACCCTCATGTAAGCTGAATTCACACGCCACGTTTTTCTCCTGGACAAATACGCTCTATGAAACGCAACATAAATGTTAGGGGAAACCCTCAGCTTTCTGCCACATTTTTTACTTTTTCTTGACGTGGTTGTCACTGTATTTTAGGGCGCAGATTAGCCCCATTGAATAGAGTCCATATTTGTTCTGACCACCAACCTTTTTTCCATGCTGAATATACGCTAAAAAAGTGGCAAAGCAGCATTGAAATTGAATTGGGGTGGTGCGGATGTTCATTTTGGTGGGTTTAACATACTTTTTATGCAGAAAAATACATGCAACAAAAATGCGTTTGGATTGTGGCCTTACCCCGACGTCTTTTACAGTCCCATATTAAAGTACTGGACCAAAGACCAAAAATGAACTTCAAGCACTAGTTAGTACTTCTACCCAAATTAGTGACACATTCCCACTCAATTCTCATAACCATAGTCATTGAAATTTCCATTTAAAGAGAACCTGTCACATAGTTTTTGACCCCCTGGCTGAGGACAGAACAAGGTAGTGTCAGACCTGCTGTTTCCAGCGCTGTGTCCCTTATTCTGTAAGATGCTGTAGTTTTCGTGTATTTAATGCTCAAATCTGCAGTTTTCAGCCAAAAGAGTCATTCGAAGAGTCCTTCAGAGTGTCAGTTTTTTTAAAACCCGGCCAATCGGAGGCTAGCCCCGCCCACCTCAACTGACAAACCTATTACTTTGAATAGGTAGAAACATGTGAGTAACTGTCAGTGGGAGGAGCTAGCCTTTGGTGGGTGGAGCTAACACCTGCTCATGAATAAGATTTGAGGGGTAAATGCTCTAAAACTGCTGCACGGGGCACGGTGCTGGAAACATCAGCTCTGACACTAGTTTGTGCTGACCTCAGCAAGGGGGGCACAACCTATGTGACAGATTCCCTTTAAATGAGACCGAATGGGTCAGTAGGTAAATCCCTAGAGCATTTTACTTCTAAAACGTCTGTATTACAGAAATGCATGCACTAATCAAGCCCAATGACACAGAGGTTAATGACACCTGATGGGATACATTCATTCGCTGCTCTTGGCCCAGCAATGCTTAGTTAAAATCATGTTTTTTTTTACTTTTCCAAACAGGAACAAATGTCATTCAAATCATGAGTTAATCAGAAGAAAGGTTAAGCAGAGCATATGCAATGCAATCCACTATTGCTAACAGTATCACTGCTCCGAGCGACTTTGTCCCCCGTAATAGCCAGCAGCTTGGTTCTACAATAGCAACCTCTTTCATTACAATGTATATTTTATCTACATGAAAGCACATTATGTGAAATTCAAAAAAATCCAATACAACACTTCACGTAAGATCATGCATTGCGCTCCAGTCTGGTGAATTACAACGGAGACAAAATGTGAAGTCAAGTAATCCTGCCAGCTCACTCATCGCCATCTTCACGCTCTTAGCTTACATTCTGCAATACAATATCTGTTTACTTTAATAATCGACTCTTGTCTGAGTACTGTCCATTCCCTGATGTATTGCAGCAAGTACTAAGAAGAGCAGGAATGTTTTAACTTGCTCACAAATAGATTTGAGGAGCATAAAGGTGAGCTCCCCAAACATACACACTCGGCAGTCCTATGTCTTGATCCTCTTCCTTATTTTTTTCTCCATCAATTGCCCAACACAAAAGCAAAACTTCACTCCTCTGGTCTAAACTATTTCTAGTAACTGCTTTGATCTCCACTGCACTGCAGGTCATCCCAAGGTGATTGAAACCAAACGCACTCCCTTGGAAACTACACAAATATATATTACGAAGGGAAAAAAATAGATCAGAGAAAAAAAAAAAAAGATGGAATTGAATCATATGTCGCCCATCCTGCGGCTTTGTAATGTACAAGTCAGCAATTCCATGCACAAGCTTGAGAACTGGATTCATAATAGGATTTAATGGGGGCACACTTTTGTATATGCTTTTAAATATATATATATATATATATATATATATATATATATATACACACACCCCCACACACACACACACAGGTAAAGCGTGCTCCCACTAAACCTTACGGTAAACCCAGTTCAGAAAATGTTCAGCTATCGATGGCTTTCGGTGACCAGGCTGTACAGTATATACCGATGTGTTCTTCTTTAACATGTCCCGAGAAGTGCCATTAGATGACAAACTTTGAGGGGGAAAAAAAAAGAAAACAATTGTTTCTGCTGTGTGTCTATATGCTGTCAACCAGTGGTACAATGTAAATTAAGTCTGTTGAAAATTTTGGTAGCAAATTTACTAAATTTGTAGCCTGAGAAATTAGAGTCCTTAAAATCTGCATAGAGTTCATGTTCTACACATCTGATGTTATATGCAGCACATTTAATACAATACACAGGTGGTCAAGAGTAGTTTGCATTTGGAGTACTTACTATACTAATTCAAGACCACCCAGTGAGCTATTATGAAGGTTATCCTTAGCTTAGATAAAAACTCGGGAGGGTAGAATGGAATTGGGGAGGGACGGCAATCTGTAAAAGAGGTTTTCCAGACAGCTGAAAATTTGGAGGCAATTAGAGCTCATGGCAATTGGCTGCAATTTTCAGTCTATCACAAATGTTGCAAATCAGCAGTATCTGTGATATTTTCTGTTGACACCAAATATACAATGTCCCGGAAAGGAGCATTGTACGTTGAAAATAATATATCCTTGTATCAAAATGGAGCTCTACTTGTCCCAAACTTTTCACTTTGGGCATCATGTATGAACGGGGCTGCGCCAGATATCTGGCATCTTTTTAGCCCGATATCTAGCGCAGCCCCATTCGTTACATTTTTAAATGCCCGCTACATCAATATCCGGTGCATTACAAAGCGCCTGATCTCGGGGGGCGTGCTGTAGAGCGCGTTCATAAATCAGGTGCATTCTAGGCTATTACTATGCACATGAAATTTGGTGTTTAAATGCCAAATTTCATGCATGCTGCCCTTAATGTTTAACATGAATCTGCTAGACTCCAATGCAAAATCTCCACCCTACCATGTGCCTTTTCTAATCCTGGTGCTTCTTTAGGACAGTGGAGCCTGTGTACCTCCACTTAACACATTGCAAAAAGTGGGGCTCCACTTTGGTACAAGTACAGTGCTTCCTCCTATATGTGGGGTGTGGTTTTAACATATGTCGTCTCAGACAGTGCTGAGTTGCAGTATATATGATAGACTGGAATATTCTACTCATAAAACATCTGTATTCGTGAGGTACATGTAGTGATTAGCGGTCTAGCAGCACTCTACAGTACAGTACGGTACCACAAGTCCTGTACTGCTCTCTACATGTGTCAAGATGAGCGGCTCCTATGGGCACCAGGTAAGAGTGACCCCTTTTCCTTACATGATGTATAAGGTACATGACCCAAAGAAGTTCCTTCCTTTAGAATAGAAAGCGATTTCCAGCATCCAGCAGCTCTTTCTGACTGTTCTATGTAAGGACTTCATTTATCGGTTTTAATTATCCCGTTCATTTTCTTTCATCTTTATTACGCATTATGTTGGCTGACATTTTTGGGCTTCTGAACCAATTTTACATATTGTTATGGTTACAACATACAATAATTTCAACATATTGAACATATAATGCTTATCCCACGACCAATTTATTTTATATGGGACCACTGTAATCTAGATGGCCATTTCATGTTGAAGCATTCTCCTAAGAACTAGTTAAAAAAACAAAAAAAAAAATTGGCCAGTATAACAAGTGTAAAGACTGATCTATGCAACAGTGATAAGTACACTTTGGATCCATGTCCTATATTCTCAACTTCTCTAACATTACAGTCAGCTTTAGAGTTGGCAAATTATGACTCCACCGTGCTTATTTTAGACTAAAAACCGGAAAAGTTGGATGAAGACAGGAAACGTTGCAAACTCTTTGTTGTTCTATGGAAAGTTGAGGGATGATTCGGTCTATTCCTCTGGGACTCTTACAGTCAATCGAATTCCAAAATGCCTGCCAAAATTTCACTGAATTACCTCTTTAATCTCTCCATGGCACTCTGAACTAAATTGTAAGTGTTTGGACAAGGTCTTGTGAAGGCTGCCAAATCGTTGCATAAACAGGGATACGTTGTAATAAATAGGTCTCCGAAAATTATTACATCAAAATGAAAAGCAGTTGGGCTCGAGTGCACTGTTCTGTACCTATCCTGAACATTACAGACATTTTGGAAGACCATTTTCAAATTATTTCAGGAAGATAAATCTAAAAATGACTACAAAAAGGAAACAAAATATGTATCTTCACTTTTGCAGCATGTGAAAAAATAACGGATTCAGCCACGATCCCTCTATTTTATGCCTAGGGCATATTATTGGAACAGAAATTTCTTCAGTTAGATTTGTACACCTATTTTTCACTTCCTACAGATTTATTGCCGTTCACAGCTGCACCATTAAATGACTCAGAAAGTAGGACAATTAATCCTAAACACTATTTGTTTTAATCCAAAAATGTCACCCAGCTTTGGATTTTCACTTACAAGACAAAAGAAATCCCTTCCTGCTGAACCGACTAACATGGTCTAATGTAATAAAACAAAGGGAGACAACCTAGTCCAGCATATTCGGTCTCATATTGCAATCATAACAGAGGTATAGATCAGATAAGACTATTTCTATATGCCACCAACTCTTTTTAACAATCTTATATCTAGTTGTTGGGCAACTGGCTGCAGTTGGAGCTTTGGCTGCCATCTAAAAACTGAAATATTAATGGGTTTATCAAAGTCTATTTTGAAAATTAAAAAAGGGTCCCTTGCTCTTCGTTACTCCCTTTCTGCCAATCAGTGGCTTCGTAGTTACATGCCATTCCCTGCACATTACCACTCACACACCACTTGCTAAATGGTAGGGCAAGAGAATGGTGTGTGACTGCTCAAGCCACAGATTGGATGATGCAACCACATGATGGCCAGATCGGAGAAGGAAGTAAACTTTGCATGCAACTTGAAGTGGCGGTGAGATTTGTTTTTGTTTTGTTTTTTGGGTTTTTTTTTTTGGGGTGGGGTTCTTAAACATTTGTAACTAATTTCTATTTTTTTGACTTGAACTTAGGCAGCCCCCTTTAAGCTCACCCATATGACTAAGCCATGTCCATAGGCAGTCTGTCGACCAAAATAAAAAGAATTGGAACAAAATTAACTGCTGGATTCCAAAAAGATTGTATACGGTCTGTATTCGGAAAATCAAGAAAATCCCATAAAAATCTCACAATATGACCAAGTATTTCATCTGTCTATTTTCACTTCCAGGTTTAGCAATCTTTTAAATTGCAGGGTTTACATTCCCCTTGTATGTATGTGTATATAGGTTAGGGTCTAAAGATCAATCACTTTAACTTTTTGCATTATTTAAGTTGCTACCATTAGAATTATTCTAACTTTTCATCAATCTAAAGCTCCGTATCTATGTAAGGGCATCAGAGAGGTTATCGATTCAGCCAATACCTGAAAACCGCTCTTGGTTAATTTTGCTTAAATTGGCTAACACAGACCTTTTGCATCACAAACAATCAATTAAAACATCTGCAAGCACTACTGAGAAAAATTAATAGAAGAGATTTTCACAGAAGGCAAACTCTACTTAGCAATACACAGATGATATATAAAAGTAATGTAGAGGTGCTATATAAATTTGCTGTGCAACATGAAAGCCTCTGTCCAGCTTTGGAGTTTTACTGTAAATAATTAACTGTGCTTAATAAATCCACACGGTCCATTCCTTACCCTGTAACGTGTTTCTGGCATTAAACCTCACAAGTTTGGAAGGAACTCGAGGGGTGGAGTGTACAGGGAAAACTACGCGCTCTTTTCAGAAGTGGAGAAGATTAAAATATGTTACATGAAAAAAAACAACTAAAAATTGGAAAAACATGGCTGCTTTCTTGCAAACACAGCATAATCCTTTATAAAAAAAAAACTTTGTTGTTGACAAGTGAGCGCCCTAACTGACAAAATGTGAACATCTTGCGATTGTAACCATATACTGAACTCCCTTAGTGGTTGCAGTCCCATTAATGATACATGGCTACAGTCACTCCTTTAAATCATATGTAGCATATACTGCATTGTATGCTTTTGTTTTTTTCATACAGATGTATACTGGTCACACGGAGGCCAAAAAGCTCATGCTTTTGGCATGTATCAGGCTGTTTAACCTTGTGAACACATTTAATGCATATGCCAGAAGTTATCTGCATGTGGAGATTAGACATGGTCAGTAGTCTTGCTCAATTAAGTCCCTGCTTAGAGGTGCAGGTACAGGTTTTGGAAACCAGAAGTTATGTCAGACTGGTAGTGACGCCCCACCGTGGTGTTGCGGAATGGAAATTTGACCCTTAAAGTCCAACAAAATACCTTAAAGGGGTTTTATCATTTCATTGAATGGTCTTCAGAATAAGGGGACAGTGAAAACAAGCAACTTTGCAATTAGATGTCATTAGCAAAGCTGTCTTGTATTCACAGTATTCCTTATCTTGTGTTTTTGTTTACACTGATATCCAGTGCTGGTCGAATCCCTCCAGATCCCTCCTCCTTGCATTTCACTAGCTGAGAGCTCATTTACATTCTGTACAGCCCCCGGTCGAATTCAGGGAGCTGTGTCTCTCACGCAGAGTAAGGGACCGTCACATTTTCACTTTATACAGGCAGAAGAAACAGAATTACACTGAAGGGCTTACACAATCAGGAAATAGCATAATTTGTGTCGATCCCTGCCGGACTTAGAGTTAGGGGCCGTAGCATTTTCTCTCTCCACACCCAGCAGAAACAGACTGCAACAGATTCTACAATGAGAAAACATAACAGTTTTGTCCCGGTGCCTAACTCTCGTGCATAGAAGCGAGATCTGTGCCGTTCATAGAGCATCTCCAACTGTGAGAGGAGAAGAGTTCAGTTGCTCAATCTAGATTGAATGCAGCCTGTGGTATGTATACAGATCTTACAAAATAAGACTGCAGGGAGAGACACAGTGACATGTGGACTCAGAGAGGGGGGGGTGGTGGAGAATTTCGGGAGCCAGCATGCACAGTGAAGGGGGGGATGATGTCCCCCAGCTGGGAGGGGAAGAAACGCCCCTGCATTTCCAGAGTTGAGAAGCTGAGAGCAGTGTGAATCAGCCGAACTAAGGAAGCGATACATCCCCTTTAACCCTAAACCCAGTGTTTGGCAATTCTCGATAAAATTCTATTTGGGTCAATATTACATCATCTGGACTCCAAAGCAGACACTAATGGTCAGTCACAAAACATGTAGAAAAACGGGTGGAAACTTCGGTCCCAGTATCTAGTGGGTTGGGGAAGGACCTATTGCTAATTAATAGATTTCCTTGCAACTTTTATGTACAGTATATTTGATGCTGAATTTAAGGAGAAAGGACCAAAAGTGAGGCTTTGAAGTGTCACAATCTCCATAAACTTGTTGACCTTTCTGAAATATGTTCTACAACCCAACATAGCCACAGAACTGTGTGATCGATGATTGAGTACTTGAATAAATAGCCTTGTTAGGATGGTTTCACACAAGATATTTTTTTTGTCTGGAAAAAACACAGCTACAGTTTTTTGAGTCAAAGTTAGATGTGGATTCAAAAAGAATAGGACATACAAAGAACATCTATTTTCTGCTGGATCCACTTCTGGCTCAAAACCCTGTAGTGGCGTTTTTTTTTGTTTTTTTTTATAAAAACAATTGTGTAAAACTGCCTCACATTTTAGGGGAGAAAAGACCATTAAAAATCTTGAAGAAATACAGAGTTAGGGCCTAAAGCAGCATTACATGCCTCCAGCGCGCCAGGCAATATTTGTGTCATGCTCCGTCCCCCACTAGACAGAATGCAATATCATTTTTGCCTGGAGTGTTCTTTAATTACATTTTTCCCTTAATGCACATGTTTATTAGGGAAGTATTAAACTACAGCTTCTTAACCTTGAAACAAATAATTGTATCCGAGCAGCACTAAGGATACTTGTCCAGGCAATCCTAATAAACTGCTTATTTTAATCGAGAGATAGAAATCTAGTCAAATAATGTTCTGCAAACTTAAAGTGATTTCCACAAATGGACAGCCTTGAGTTATGATTATCAGCACAACACCAAGACAAATAATTTATGGAGGAACAAAATATTCTAAGAGGAGACTTTTCAGAACATACACAAGATAAATAGCAGGATGGAAACATCAGCACTCTGTGCCACGGTGCTAATATGGATGATGTATAGTAACTTGTAATGATTTATAACTTATGTATCCCAGAGCCGTGACTGAAAAGAAACAAATTGCTTACTGTTAGCACAAATCCATTTTCAGGTAAAATATGGGCTTGATCCTAGCTAATCAAATAATGGCCCCTGTGCCTCCACAAAGCTCATCTATAAGCAACAGGTCATTTTAGAAGGGATGCAGCGCTTCTGGATATTTATCATTTTTTATGTACCTTAATTTTGGATTTTCTACCTTCAGTAACATAGAATATGGAATATGTATGGAAAATTGCTTAATCAGCACTTCCACAATTCTTATTATCTGTACTACTTCCTTCAGTGGAAAGAACGGTCCCACCTTGCCCATCCAGCAAAATACAAATCGTAATTTACAGTAATTGATGTTAAACAACTTTACCCTTCAAGGAGCAAAAAAATTTTTATAGCGAAAATACTCCCAATGCTAAACAGAGCATTGGTAAAAAACAAGGACAAAGCGCTAAGAGGACCCTTATGGTGCCGATTGTAGGGAATCTATCGGCAATTCTTTTTTACGAATTAAAACCAGACACTGATACATATTCTTTACATCTCAGTCATTTTTATTTTCTGATTGTAGATTTCTCAATTCTGTTGGCTGTATATGATGAGGGCAGCCATCTTGCCTGAGCTGCTTTTAACAGTATTATGAGAGATGTTTTACAGGAGCTTCTTGGACATAGGAGCCTGTAAACAGGAGAGGCATCAGCCATTTCTATAGGAAAGTTTTCTAGGCATGCTTTGTGACCTGGGAAGAGGACACTGTGCAGGGAGGGGAAGAGGATGGGCGGTGACTGGTTCCTATTATGAATGGTGGATTCTTTCTTATCTACACATTGGTGTCACCTTTCAGTGTAATCCTGCCTGTACTAATGTAAGGAAGTGTCAGACCATTATTAGGCCTAGTATCCAAAGTGAAATCTGCAGGATTTAAGGATTTTTAAAAAAAAATATTGATAGTGATATGGAAAACTTAAAAAAAAAAAAAAAAAACCCCCCACAAAATGTGCTTAACAAAAAAACATGAGTTAATTAAGCAATTTTCTGATGACACATTGCCTTTAATGTTACCATGTTACCACATCACATAACCTGAATACGGAGGACTATGTGATTGTCTGCCCTCAACTACGTTCTTTTATGCCTGATTTATGGTCCCCACACCAATCTTTAAAAAAACTAAGAGGGAACCCAGGACAGGGTCTTACCACCCTTTGAAAAACGCTAGTAGTCTTCTACCTGGGTACCTGGGGATATTTGTTATGGATCTAAAACTGCCAAAGTAGACTAAAATTAGTACATGTTGGTAATTGTAGTTCTTTAACATCTGTAGAGTCACTTGTTGAAGGTTAATGAAATATGCAAACTTGGTTTGGGCTCCCTCTTTCCACAGGGCCCCATAACAGCCACATGGACTCCATAGTACCTATATCCTTGAATAGGTTGTGTCTAGTATTGCAGTTTATGCAAGTGAATGAGGCAGAGCTGTAATAACAGAAGCAACTCATGGGAAAAAGTCCCCCTTGAAGCTTTGGCGAAACATGCATTGAGGGGGAGGCCATTATCCTGGCTGGAACGATTTGTGTGTCCCACCATATACCATTACAGCTCCCATTGTCCACTGAATATGTTAGGTATTGATATTTATTATGCTATTATTTTCCTGTGACCTTTTATATTTATTAGGAGGACATATATGTTTGGTGGGGTATATACATTGTGGCAGATTTATTAATACTGGACAATGTAAACTTAGAATAGGAAGTCTTACAAAGGTGGCATTATCTGGTAGGGCAATACATAGATGTATATACTCATCGTGTGGAGTAGGGATGTGTCACCTGTGCCAGACTATCAGCTACCTAAACCATAATAATGTGAATCTTAGATTCACCCATGAGTTCAATAATTTCAAAATTGCTTTTCTGGACATTGAATTGATGGGTAACTCTGATCACAACTTGGTAACTACCTCTTTATACCGCAAAAAGAGTTCATGCAATACAGTCCTGCACGCAAAAAAGTTATCCTCCACCTCTTGTCAAAGCCATTCCGATAAGAGAACTAAAAGGGCTTGCTCCAATGCGAAAAATTGTTTTTACCAAATAGCTCTAGTGGAAAAAAGTTTCTAAAAGATATCCAGATTGAACCCTATTCAGAGCTAGTGCGCATACACAGATCAAGTCTTGCTGTTCCCTCTTACATAAGTCTACAGTCATATGAAAAAGTTTGGGCACCCCTATTAATCTTAATCATTTTTTGTTCTAAATATTTGGGTGTTTGCAACAGCCATTTCAATTTGATATATCTAATAACTGATGGACACAGTAATATTTCCGGATTGAAATGAGGTTTATTGTACTAACACAAAATGTGCAATATGCATGAAACCAAAATTTGAGCGGTGCAAAAGTATGGGCACCCCAACAGAAAAGTGACATTAATATTTAGCAGATCCTCCTTTTGCAAAAGTAACAGCCTCTAGTCGCTTCCTGTAGCTTTTAATCCAGTTCCTGGATCTGGATGAAGGTATTTTTGACCATTCCTCTTTACAAAACAATTCAAGTTCAGTTAAGTTTGATGGTCGCCGAGCATGGACAGCCCGCTTCAAAGTATCCCACAGATGTTCAATGATATTCAGGTCTGGGGACTGGGATGGCCATTCCAGAATATTGTAATTGTTCCTCTGCATGAATGCCTGAGTAGATTTGGAGCTGGGTTTGGGATCATTGTCTTGCTGAAATATCCATCCCCGGCGTAACTTCAAATTCATCACTGATTCTTGTACATTATTCTGAAGAATCTGCTGATACTGAGTTGAATCCATGTGACCCTCAACTTTAACAAGATTCCCGGTGCCGGCATTGGCCACACAGCCACAAAGCATGATGGAACCTCCATCAAATTTTACAGTGGGTAGCAAGTGTTTTTCTTGGAATGCTGTGTATTTGGGATGCCATGCATAACGCCTTTTTGTATGACCAAACAACTCAATCTTTGTTTCATCAGTCCACATGACCTTCTTCCAAAATGAAGCTGACTTGTCCAAATGTGCTTTTGCATACCTCAGGCGACTGTTTGTGGCGTGCTTTCAGAAACGGCTTCTTTCGCATCACTCTCCCATACAGCTTCTCCTTGTGCAAAATGTGCTGTATTGTTGACCGATGCACAGTAACACCATCTGCAGCAAGATGATGCTGCAGCTCTTTGGAGGTGGTCTGTGGATTGTCCTTGACTGTTCTCACCATTCTTCTTCTCTGCCTTTCTGATATTTTTCTTGGCCTGCCACTTCTGGGCTTAACAAGAACTGTCCCTGTGGTCTTCCATTTCCTTACTATGTTCCTCACAGTGGAAACTGACAGGTTAAATCTCTGAGATAAACTTTTTGTATCCTTCCCTGAACAACTATGTTGAACATTCTTTGTTTTCAGATCATTTGAGAGTTGTTTTGAGGAGCCCATGATGCCACTCTTCACAGGAGATTCAAATAAGAGAACAACTTGCAATTGGCCACCTTAAATACCTTTACTCATCATTGGATACACCTGGCTATGAAGTTCAAAGCTCAGTGAGGTTACAAAACCAATGTTGTGCTTCAGAACGTCAGTAAAAAGTAGTTAGGAGTATTCAAATCAATAAAATGATAAGGGTACCCAAATTTTTGCACCAGTCAAAATTTGGTTTAATGCATATTGCACATTTTGTGTTAGTACAATAAACCTCATTTCAATCCGGAAAAATTACTGTGTCCATCAGTTATTAGATATATCAAATTGAAATGGCTGTTGCAAACACCCAAATATTTAAAACTAAAAATGATTAAGATTAATAGGGGTGCCCAAACTTTTTCATATGACTGTATATGGAGAGACAACTCATCCAGAGATTCAAACCAAATAACCTTCATTACCTCACACAGCAAGAATATAATTATATCAGACATCAAGAGAAATGTACCCATCCTAAACCAAGATGATGTCTCTTTGCACATTTTGGATGAGGGCGTTTGCTATACTGTCAGACATGCTCCCACCCTAGGTTCTAAATAATCGCCCACCTTCTTTTCTGATAGCAAGACACGACACCTGACTGGCTCAAAAAGGTTTTCTAAAAGTGTGGCAGAAGTAGGTGTTCTACTGGTGATTATGCAAAGGTTGTTCATGATTTCAGATCTAGTGACGGTACGACTCTTAAATTTAAGAACAAATTAAGTGCAAGACTACTTATGTAGTGTGTTGCATCATGTGTCTAGGGTACAACCTTATGTAGATCGGCTGCACAACTCACAAACTGAAGGAGAGAATTTCAGACCATTTGACCGATTGTGGTTAAGATCGCGTTCACACCTCTGGAGTGGCTAAACATTTTTGCGGTTTACATCAGGGCTCCGTTAAAACCTTTTTGCTTTTTAGCTTGGAACATGTAGGGAGTTCTTTACGGGGAAGTGATTGGAGGAAGGTACTTTTGAAAATGGAAGCTTTTTGGATTTTTTATTTCAAAACCAGATTTCCAGCAGGTTTAAACTTTAAATCAGACCTTTTTTTTTTCTTTTTTTTGTTGTAATTCGGTGATAGGAGACAATTTTTTAGTACATCTGTATATTTTTTGTTGCATATACCATTTACTGGTGTCATTTTTCTGTTTCAATCTATTTGCTGCGTTATATAGGTTAAGGATGGGGATTGTGGCAACTCACCGGAATTTGGCCTTTGCATGTGTTAATGCTGACATTTTGTCTTTTATATGTTGCTATCCACTTAGACCACAAAGGGTTAAATAGTGGCGTACGTAAACTCTGTACTATATGGCTAAATTGTTGCTATTCCTCTTTCCTCAATACGTCAATAATTAAGGATCGTTTTTCTCTTTCTCCCCGTCTCATTATAACAAGTAATTGTGGCGGATGTGCCTATTGTTATTATCTGCTTGCAACCCTTTTAGGAAAATGTTTTTCAATTGTTATTTTGATTGGTTGGAGTAGCTGTCAATTATAATTAGGAACAGTTTCCGTTCCGAGGTTAACCATCACTGCTTTTCTTTTTAAAGCGATCCTTTTTCCTTAAGTCATAAATCTATGAGTAAGAGGGCTCAAAACGCGTCAGAAGGATCGAAGCCATTTGCTTTTAAAATTTCTTGTTCAACATTTTAACATTTTGGTACTGGCACACAAACACTTTTGTATCAGTCTTACAATGCATCACATTTATTTGCGTGAATAAAATCAGGGCAGTTTAAGACTGTCTAGTCTAACTTTACCCTCCATTAGATGGCTTACTTTGTGCCACCAATTGCGCAAATTTTGCACTTTTTTGCTGCAGGGTGTCACACACTAAGCCATGTCCCCTTTACACAAAGCCACACCCCTTTTATCAGATGAGGTGCAGAAGTGTCTAGGAATGGTCTAAAAGGAATAATAAATGTGATGTACAGCTGCTATGCCGTTATTTTTAGTGGAACTACATAGTTGCTTAGTTTGTAAGACTGAAAAGAGACAGACGTCATCCAGTTTATCCTATTGTGCTATAGTGTTGATCCAGAGGAAGGCAAAAACCCCCAAGAGGTATAAGCCAATTGACCTCATTTTAGGGAAAAAATTACTTCCCGACTCTAATCTGACAATCAGAATACATCCCTGGATCAACGACCCTCCTCCAGAATCCTAGTCATTATAACTTGTTATATTATTACACTCTAGAAATGCATCCAGTCCCTTTTAAAATTCTTTTAGTGAATTCACTATGACAAGTTTAACTGGCAGAGAATTCCTTTTTATTAATTTTGTTGCCCGCCTTTGTACCTGTTCAAGCTAAACAATGTCTTTCCTGTGTTCTGGTGCCCAAAACTGTACACAATATTCCATGTCAGTGATTTATATAATAGAGAATAATGTTCTCATCGTGTGCATCTATGCCCCTTTTAATACACCCCATAATCCTGTTTGCCTTGGCAGCTGCTGCCTGACACTGGCAGCTACAATTAAATTTACTGTCCACTAAGGTTATGTTCACACGGTGTATTGCAGCCCGTATAGCACGCACCGCAATACGCCGGGTGTTTTGGAAGCACATGCTGATCAGCCCACCGGCCCCATTGACATGCATTGTTCGCGGCACGTAATTGCCACGAACAACTGACATGTCAATTCTCTCCCTGCACGTACAATATGATTGTATTGTACGCATGGGGGGACGACACAACGCGCAATACATTCCCTATGAGAACTATGGATTACTGTAATTGCGGAGCGCATTTCGACACGTATGATGCACAATACGTGGCGAAATGCGCACCCAAATAAGCCGTGTGAACATATCCTAAGATTCCCAAGTTCTTCCCTATGTCACTTTTTCCCAGCATTTTTCGGTTTAACACGTAATCATGAAATTTATTTTTCCATGTGCATAACCTTGCATTTAGCGGTGTTAAACCTCATCTCCCATTTCTCTGCCCAGGTCCCAACTTATCCAGATCCCTTTGTAATAACACATTATCCCCTATTGTGTTGATTACTTTACAGAGCTTAGTATCATCAGCATTCTACTGTGCAATTCATGTGTAAGATCATTAGTGAATACGTTAAAGATAATAGGTCCCAATACTGACCCCTGTGGTACCCCACTAGTAAAAGGGATCCAGTCTGAGTATGTACCATTAATTACCACCCTTTTTGCCTTTTATATTTCCTCTTTATTTATGTGGGCTCTCGGATGCCTTTTCTGATTTTGTTTAATCTAATTATGTTGCGACTCATATATACTATAATAAAAGTATGAGATTTTATACATCGATTGGCATTTAATTGTTTTTTTCAGTGAGTTATGGAAAAAAGTGATGGATTAGAAAAAAATATTTACTGAAAATTTACTACTAGTATATTTTTCACATTATATGAAGAGCACAATACACAATGCGTCATTTCAATTTTTTTTCTATAATTAAAAGAAGATAAAGAAATTTCTTCTTTGTAGATGTTAATGAAGATGATTTGCCTGAACTTAATTTAAAAATCAAATATGTACTGTTTAGTCAAAATTGATTTCAATTTTTTTTATTACTTTTTTTGTACTTCAGAATAATCAGGCCGTGCATTGTTATTATTAACTACATTGTTAGAAACTTGATTATGTGAAGTTTTATGTTAAAAGTTGAAGCTATGGGGATAAGGCGTGATTCACCAACAATGACGATAACATAAAAAAAGATGCCTGTCATTTACAGAAAGAGGTGAAATCACGAATTAATGACTAGATTGTTTTCTTTAATAATTCAACTTGGATAACAAAAAAGGATGAATGCACTATAAAAAGAACAGAAACCTGAAAAACATAACAACTGAAAGATTGAGAAAATGTCCCTTTTCATTGCAAACAAAAGCATTTGACAATAATCATGTCAATTTTACCAGAACTTTTTAATGGGATCTTTTCATAACCGACTCCTATATCTTGCAGTGCAGTAACATTAACCTCCACTTTACAGTGAGAAGTTGCTTCAGATATGTAGGCGTAAAAACAAAGCAATTCTTAAAGGAATATCCCTGCTGATCCCCCTATGCCCAAAATGAAAAAACACTGCAGTTTTTTTTAATAAGTAACCTGAAATGCAAGACTTGCACAATACTCTGCATATTACTTTTGAATGGAGTGTCTGCATTTCCCCAGTTACCACTTCAGTTCCCCCATTTCGGCTATGTAATTAGTTAATTTGCATGATGTAGCGTGACCTAATAACTCTCTCCTTGGCGGTCACAAAGTCAAAGCCAGCTTGTTTCATACATCACACCTCCCGCCATCCATTATGTAGAAGACATGTACAACTGTAGCAGTGTGTACGCGTAGTGTGGAGTGAGGATCTTAGGGTAACATTTAAGTTATGCAAATCAGCTAATTACATCTCTAAAAAGAGAGGCTTGAATCAACAAGCAAAACAGGGGTGGGGTGGCATGTATTTTAGGAAAAACAAGTCAAATGAGCTACCAGTTATGTAGTTTTAATGCAAGCGATCACATTTTACTTGTCTAGTCGCATCACTCTACAGTACACTCTTCATACTATAAGGAACAATAATTAGTTAAAACCTAAAGCAACTAACATCCATATTATAGTGCAGTATATTTAGCTTCTTGTGCTGATACATGAGCAGGGACTCGCAACCTCTTAGGTAACCACTTGTGATCCAAGTCACATTTTCTGTGATTTTCCATTCAACAGCCTAATCTCCTAATTTTTCACTTCAATATTGTATAGCTGAATATACAATATTTTATATTATCTCTTTATATTATTACACATTTATGTTCTTCAGTAAATCCCATGACCCTATGCAACGTGGAAACATTATCACTAGTGATGAGCGATTACGTTGACTATCGTCATCGGGTCGATAGTCGATATCGGCAATTATCAAGACGATATCCGATAGTCGATAATAGATTTTCGCCGATGACCATTAAAGTCTATGAGAGAGGAACAACACCTTCATTCTTACACCCAAACAGGGATGGAGAAGCTGGAATTAACATCCACAACAGTCAAATGGATACGTGCTACATCTTAGGCAACACACTTAGGTTATAAAAGCCACAGAAAAAAAATCACAGACCATTCACTATCCCTGTCTTGCACCATAGCATGACCCTTAAACCTGCATGAACCACAAATTAAAAAGTGCCAGAAGGCAGTATGATTTGAACCCTCATTTTACTTGAACTGGACATTGAATATCCCTGTCCTGGAACGCAGCATGACCCCCACACCTGCATGACCCCCAGATTTAAAAAGTGCCGGAAAAAGGAGTCTTTGAACCACCATTTTAGTTGAACTGGACATTAACTATATCTGTCCTGTACCGCAGTATGACCATTAAACCTGTCTGACCCACAGATTAAAAAGTTCTGGGAAAAGGGGTCCTTGAACCACCATTTTAGTTCAACTGGACATGGACTATACCTGTTCTGTACCGCAGAATGACCATTAAACCTGTCTGACCCACAGATTAAAAAGTGCCGGAAATCGGAGTCTTTCAACCACCATTTTAGTTGAACTGGACATTGACTATACCTGGCCTGGGCTACAGCATGAGCCCCAAACCTGCATGACCCCCACATTTAAATAGTGCCGGGAAAAGGAGTCTTTCAACCACCATTTTAGTTTCACTGGACATTGACTATATCTGTCCTGTGCCACAGAATGACCCCTAAACCTGTTTGACCCACAGATCACAAAACGCCTATCTGAAATGTATACGGATAATAAAAGGTATTTTTGGCACCTATCAATTCACCTGTGGTGACTACAAAATTGCTGGATTCAAATTTAACTGCAAGGTACCTCTATCAACAAAGCTGGACTGGGCAAAAGTGAAAAAAAACACCTATCTGAAATGTATACTGATAATAAAAGTGGAGTTTTGCACCTAACAAATAGACCTGCAGTTACTAGAAAAGATCTGTATCCTAATATAAGTTCAGGCTGCCCAATATCCAAGTAATATTTCAACAGAAAACTGTTAATAATAAAGCTATTGCAATGCAATGTCTACACTAAGTCTGGGTGCACAATATCAAGTACTCTTTAAAGAGCTTGTCTGTGTTCACCCGCGGCCCCCCCCCTCCCCCGGTGACTTTACCGCGGTAGATTCTCCTTTAAAATTCTCAGCCTAACTACCTAAAATCTGCAATCTCTGATCTAACTTCGTTCTACCGATCTCAGCTAAAAGTAGAGGTTTCTCTTTGAAGAAATAGAATTATTTCGCTGAGCTGTTTGCACAGAGGCAGAGTGCACGTCCTACTGCTATGAGACGCTGACACACACTGATCATGAACAGGAAGGGCTGTTCTATGTAAAACGAGGTCATGTGATTTTTCCAGTCAATCGCAACCATACACATCCCACTCATGACGTCGCACACACAGCTCACATTGCTCTATTCTGTAAGCTGATTTGCTGGCCACCAAAATGACAGGAAGCGCCGAAAATGGCGCGATATTAATAGATTATGCACAGATTTTAACCTAAATTATCACGTGATCTAAAAAATCCGATCAACGTAAATACCGTGCCGATTTCAACTTTGTCGATAATAATCGCTCAACACTAATTATCACATTTATGATTGTACTTGCAATCCAACATCTCCACTGAACATCAATCCCACGTACACACAACTTACCATGATGGAAAACACCCTTCATTCCATTAATAATAGGATCCAGAGAAGGATTGTTTTTCTGTGTGGCCTAAAAAAAATGCAGAGAAAAAATATTTAATGCTCGATTATATATGGTAGTACATGACTGTTACAGTTTTGTCTATTACAGTAATCTGCTATATACAGCTTTGCAAAAAATACACAACACATCAGAAAGCAGCACTGAGGCCCATAACCTCTTGTGTTTTTAAAACTGTACTGAAAAGTTAGAATCTGGAAAGAGGTCATTGGGGATATCTTCTTCTGTTAGTTTGAGACAAATTTGAGCCCAGTCTATGTAGGTTGCCCTATACCTGTAGCCTTCAAACTTGTGGATTCTTGTTTCCACACTACCACTCTCGAAATTTCCTGGCTTTCGCAGGCTATCAGAACATGTTGAGAGTTCTAACTTGGGGGGCCTCATGTTGACTCCCACTGCCCTCAGAAGATATGACCATGACTAGCTGAGTGTTCTGACAGCAAAACATTTGCCACTAAACCACTCGAAAGCAAAAAGTCTCCTTTTCTTATTGCGCTAATTCTAATGGAGATCTTTTCGTTATAACAATATTATTCACTTACACAAAAATTCGCATCCAAAATGTAATTACTGTGAAGACTGCCCTATGTAAAATTTATTGGGAACTGTTCCTGTTACTGTTCTCCACCACGGATAGAGAGAGGCTCAAGGGCTATAGAAAACAATGAATAGATATTGAGAAGTCCAAACTATTCAATTATGTTTTGTGAAGACCTGAAGGAGGCCAGTAGAGATGAGGTTGATTTTACCGATATAAGAAAAATTTAAAGTCTTTTTTGACCACTTCTAAAGAGCCTAATGCCCTGGTATTGTCCGCAGGACTTAAAACCTTTCAAAACTATTTAAGTCGGGCACTAGGGGAATGCAGCAAAAACCTTGCAGGACTTCAGAATATTTCACTACTCGTGAACACCAGTGTTAAAGTGGATTTAGAACCGTTATTTGAAAAAAACACCATTGTGAGCACAGCAGCGACTTTTACCATTCATGAAGCGAGGTTGCGAATCGTGACTGGGATTTTTTGGCAAATCATTAAAAGCAAGATGTTCTGTTTTGCAACTCTTGGACTTGACAATTCAGCCTCAGCTGCCTTAATAATGTATTAATTTTGGGAACAAGTGCAGAATTTCAGTTTGTATGTGTTATGTATTATGCTATATATTATGTATAAGCACATCTTGGATATTTTGGGTTGGCTCAGTGGCAAATACTGAATTTTCACAGATAATTGAGTTTAGATGTAGTTTTCAGTGTTAATGGAGTCGGGTCAATTATGACTGCATCTTTACAGCTATTGATATATTTTTATGTAGGACTGTCCTCTAGAAGATTTCCTGATGTTATTGTTTTTTAATGTCGCCATTTACTATACTTTTTATATAGGCACACAGATTTCAAACCTCTATTCAAAAACCTGATCTTCTGTCCAGAGGAACTTCAAAAGAAAAAAAGGTAAAAAATCTGCCCAAACCACAGAAATCTTTTCAGATCCCCTACTAGGGCATATTGACTGCTCATAGGTGAGTGCCCGGCAGGAGCCTCCCTGTATAAAGGCAAATGGACTGCTGAAGCCTCTGTCCATTAGTAGCTATCAATATGTAATATTATACATTTCTATACATTTGTTGGTGTCTGAATCTGGATATAGGCAATACGTTTTAAAAGGAACTATCCAATAAATAAGTTCTTTTTTTTACCTCAAGTGTATAAACAAGATGGGCGACAGCCATATTAATTGTCAACCAATTTTCCAGAGTAATAGGTAGAAGAGTAAAAAACAAAAGATTTTCAAGGAAAATGAAAAGGAGTATTTAAGTTTCCAGAAATAAACATTACTTGCTATATAATCACTGCTTGCTTTTAAGCATCAAAAACCTACACTTCCCAATAACACCCCTTTTCAGTGTATAAAACTGAGACCCTTAGTCATGTGATAATCACAGATAAAAACTTGCTAGACAAAACAGCCCCTATAACTATACTGTAAGCGTCACCTGTGAGTCCATGACCTGATTAGGGCAGATATCTATACAATGACAAATTCTATTAAAATGACGGCAAGTAGAGATTAAGGCCTCGTTCACACGGCTTATTTCGCCGCGTATTTGCCGACGGATTGACTATCGTCAATCCGTCGGCAAATCAGTCAGAAATAAGTAACAGCCCATTTTCTATTGAAATCAATAGAAAATACGGCTCGTCGTTCACACGACGCGTATTTCCGTGCCGGATTGCTGCCGCGGATTGACGACGGCAATCCGGACGGAAAAACAATGTGCATGTCAATTATTTACGGACGGATTCACCACCTTCAATGATTGGAGATGGTGAATCCGTCGGGAAATCAGTTACAAATACGTGCCACACTTAGTGGCACTTATTTGCAACTGATTTTCAACTGATTTCAGAACGTATTTACGATCGGCAATCCGATGTAAATACGTTCTGAAATAAGCCGTGTGAACGAGGCCTAAAAACCATTTGGAAGTTGTTACAGGAAGTATTGTGGAAAATTGTAGAACATATTATATAACCACCTTGAAACTGAAATCGCTCTTTAAAGTGGTTGTCTCATCTCAAAGTTTCATAGGATGCGTGAATCAAATAATGCTGCTTTGCTCAGTCACTTCCTGGTCAAGCCGTTTGTAATTAGCCCATGAGCTCCATGTATTCAGAACTCTGCTAATTAGATAAATCTTATGCGGTCAGGACCAGGGAAGCCTCTGAGGTAAAGTAAACAGCAGTAATTACTGGCTTTTGTCTGAAGGATCAGATAACAAACAAGCTCTCACTGTCCGAAGTTGTGAGCTGCCAGGACCTGTGTGATGACATCACTCCCTGTTATCAGACTGAACAAACAGCAGGAGGAGGGAGGGGGGGAGAAGTACACAGGTCGGTCACTTGGGGAACCAGAGAGCACAGAAGGTGATAAAATCACTTGTAGCTCCTTAACCCAAAAAAATTTAAAAACATCTTTATTTAGTGACCCCAACATGTTGAAAGCTAATCTTTGTAGCGAGACAACCCCTTTAAGGCTTCTTCCTTATCGAACCATCGACTTGAAGTAAACAGAATTGTTGTTCACATATGCTTACATACAAAATATACTGATCTAGGGTACCATCAGGATTCTCTTTTTATTAACAAACTTGGGTACACCTCTTATGTATTAAAACCAATGAATGTGTTAAGATAGCCCTGAAGTTGGGTAAGGGCTCATTCATGCCCTATACATGTACGGCTTATTACCAACTAAAAGGTATTCATGTATACCTGGATAAAGCCATAGGCGCCTATAGATCAGGTAGGATCTAAATGTAACTATGTTTTATAGGTTTAATTTTTGGGATAATATAGTATAGTATAGAGTACTATACTTTTCCATCCTACAAATAGAACTTATACTGGCATAAAACAAACCAAATTTAGTCAAAAGTAGGCTATGCTTGGTCTGTTGAAGCCTATGGCTACACCACAGTATACATTTGAGTACATTTTTGCTGGTATTCAGATATCTTTGCTTAGGGAAGGTTTCGGATATGAACATGCACTAAAAAAGGGAGAAAAAACAGCAAAGTATAAGATGATTGATAGAATGTGTCATTTGCTGAACAGCAAAGAGGGACAGCTGAAATTTTATTTAACGCAATCTCCTTGCACTGGACCACTTACTCTCCTTTGAGAAAATATGATTCCTTCCTGCTGAACGGCGTCTGCTTATTTAAGCAGCAGTGCACAAGATCTTTCAATCCTTACAACCTGTGAGAAAGAGAAATGACCCACCAGGGGGTAACATTTTATCGGAATGAAGTCTATCTTATAAAAACGGCCACTGGTTTTAAATTCTTTCCCTGCAATGAAAGTAATACCTTGGATATATCTACCTTTGTGCAGCGGTGAATGGTCTATTTAATTGGAGACCTTGGTTAAGGGGAAAATATGGGATATTTTCTTTAACTCATAATGGAGAAAATAATCTATTGAGGTGGAAAGAAACTATGGTTAGCGGTTGACAAGAATGATTACAAGAAGAAACAGATTCACTTAGGAGTGTTGCTAAAAGGCCCTGAAGCCCGATGAAAAAAATCATATACAAGGTCGTCCATTTTGGTTGCTACTGAAGTCCTATAGGCTTGGAAAGCGCACAAGGTTAATTTCTAGTTTCGTTAGAACACATTTATTCTAATACAGATTGGCATAAAGTAAATTGTAAAAATGTAGGACTGAGAACATTATGTTTCTACAGAAGTCACAAATACGGATACTGAATTCTGATACTGACTCTAAAAACATGGGTCACACAAAGATGAATTTCAAGAATCTCTTGTCCTTCGGCCGAGTGAGGAGTTTCCTCTTTTCTTAACCACTTCATGCAGAAAGACAAACCAATACAGACAACATAACATACAGTGAAGGAAATAATTATTTGACCCCTTGCTGATTGTGCAAGTTTGCCCACCGACAAAGACATGAATAGTCTATAATTTTAAGGGTAGGTTAATGTTTACATTGAGAGATAAAATATCCAAAATAAAATCCAGAAAATCACATTGTATAAATTATATAAATGTATTTTTATTTTGCAGTGAGAAATAAGTATTCGATCCCTCTGGCAAACAAGACATAATACTTGGTGACAAAACCCTTGTTGGCAAGCACAGAAGTCAGACGTTTTTTGTAGTTGATAAGGTTTGCATACATGTCAGAAGGAATTTTGGTGCACTCCTCTTTGCAGATCATCTCTAAATCATTAAGATTTTGAGACTGTCGTGTAGCAACTTGCAGTTTCAATTCCCTCCAGAAGTTTTCTATGGGATTAAGGTCTGAAGACGGCTAGGTCACTTCTTGACCTTAATGTGCTTCTTTTTAAGCAACTCCCTTGTTGCGTTGGCTGTATGTTTTGGCTCACAGTCCTGCTGGAGGCCCAGCCGCGACTAATTTTTAATGTCACGTCGGAGGGAAGGAGGTGGTCACTCAGTATTTTAAGGTAAATGGCTCCATCTATTCTCTCATTGATGCAGTGAAGTAATCATGTGCCCTTAGCAGAGAAACACCCCCAAAACAATGTTTCCACCTCCATGCTTAACAATGGGGACAGTGTTCTTTGGGTCATAGGCAGCATTTCTCTTCTTCCAAACATGGTGAGTTGAGTTAATGCCAAAGAGCTCAATTTTTTTCTCATCTGACCACAGCACCTTCTCCCAATCACTCACAGAATCATCCAGGTGTTCATTGGCAAACTTCAGACGGGCCTGCAGTTGTGCCTTCTTGAGCAAGGGGACCTTGCGGGCACTGCAGGATTTTAAACCGTTACAGCGTAATGTGTTACCAATGGTTTTCTTGGTGACTGTGGTCCCAGCTACCTTGAGATAATTAACAGGTTCCCCCCATGTAGTTTAGGCTGATCTCTCACCTTCCTCATGATCAAGGATACCCCATGAGGTGACATTTAGCATGGTGCCCCAGATCGATGTCAATTGACAGTCATTATCTATTTCTTCAATTTTCTTACTATTGCACCAACAGTTGTCTCATTCTCACCCAGTGTCTTACTTTGGTTTTGTAGCCCTTTCCAGCTTTGTGCAGGTCTATGATCTTGTCCCTGACATCCTTAGAAAGGTCTTTGGTCTTGCCCATGTTTTAAAGATTAGAGTCTGACTGTCTTAGTCTGTGTACAGGAATCTTTTTAAAGGTGACTAAGACAGCTGTCTTTAATGCAGGTAACAAGTTGATTAGGAGCATCTAACTGTTCTGTAGAAGCCAGAACTCTTAATGGTTGGTGGGGGATCAAATACTTATTTATCTCAGCAAAATGCAAATAAATTTACATAATTTATACAATGTGATTTTCTGGATTTTATTTTATTTCTATCTCTCAATGTTAAAATTAACCTACCCTTAAAATTATGGACTGTTCATGTCTTTGTCAGTGGGCAAACTTGCACAATCAGCAAGGGATCAAATAATTATTTCCTTCACTGTAGGTCATGGTTTCTTTCAATCTCCATAAAATACCCCCTGCAACTCAACCACTCTAGACTTAAAGGGGTTGTCTCGCTACAATGATTGGGTTTTAATGAAAAGATCTTTAAAAAACAAGCAGCTTTGCAATATATGTTCATTACAAATGTCCTACTGATTTTGAGCTAGCCCTGTTAGCAGGAGTGTATCAGCTCCTCAAATCTCTATAGCAGCCGACCTGTTGATCCTTATCTTACTGGCTGTCAGGTCTGAATGACTCATCACCTTTGAAGACAGGTCGGAGCAGAGAGCCCCTCCCGCACAGAATGCTTCTGTAGTAGAGGGAGGGGGGAGGGAGGACTCTGGCATCTGTGTCCGTGCTGCCTGGATTAACCCTGTGTGTGCCTGCTTCCTCCTGCTCTCTACACAGATAGATGTGACAGCAGTGACCCTGTCTGTTACTATAATCATGATATGTCTTTGGAACTGTGACTATACTAATACTATACAGTTCAGGCATGTGAATACTTTATGCTCTCCTGTATTAGTGAGACATCCTGAGTATAGTAACACTTCCCTTGTTGTTGCTGGAGATGTGGAGACTTGTAAGCTAAGCAGGGGATATAGGAACACTTGCATCCTCTCTGCTCTGTTATTAGCACACCACTTCACATTCCTCTCTACACTCATAGATCAGCCCTCTCCTGCAACAGACCTAGGCAGGCACACACAGGGTGAACTCTGGCAGCAAACCCCCTCCCTCCCCCCCCTGTATAGAAGTTACGTAGCTGCCTGTGTGCTGATGGGAGGGGGGAGAGGGAGCAGAAGAGACAGACAAGCTAGCACGCCCCTCAGTTCAACTTACCAGGCTCACTGACAGGCTGAAAGCTCGTAATGAGACAACTCCTTTAAGAGGAACCGGTCAGGTGGTTTATGCTACAATATCGGAGAGCAGGATGTGATAGAGAAAGAGAAGCTGAGCTCTGTGATACATTGATTATTTGATGCACAATTTTTGAGTAAATCATGAGCAGACTCTTCAAGATACAGAGGAAGTCCAGCTTACCTAACCCACATACAGTGATTGACAACTTTCCCGGTATCAATGTGTGCAATGTGCGCAAACTGTCAATCACTGCATGTGGGAGGGGTAAACTGTACTTTCAGCTTTACTTTTAGATTTTCCTTTTTACTCCGCATCAAATCATACAAACCTATACATCACAGAGCTCAGCTTCTCTACCTCTACTGTATCCTGCTCTCAGATAGGTTAGCATAAACTACCTGACAGGTTCCCTTTAAATCATACATGTTATAAATATAAATCCGGACCAAAAGCACTATTGCTTTAATAATGTAAGACTCCCCGGAGGCTCAGCTCCTGATAAACTTTACAATGTAGGTTTAATGGATTAATATGGCTCCATTTGTTTTTTGATATACATCTCACTGTTCTCCAGGGAGTTGAAAAAAATGGAAAAGGTCGAGTTTAAATAACCCCTTTTAATATCCTTTCTTGTGGAAGATTCAGCCTCACAGTGGCCTATACAATGAAATTCTCCAAGAAACAAACTTTCTATGAGTGGAGATTTGGTGATGTGATTTGACTCCAGGCACTAGGTGACTCTAAGACTATGGATGACTGCACAGCGCAAGCGAATGTCAACATGAGCTGACAGGTGTATTGAGCCAGGGACTGCTAATTGTATCACAGAGAGCGTATACTTACAGCACTACAGTTACTGACAGTAACCAGAAGAGAAGCACCTATTTCAGAATTTCATCCACACTTATTTATACTCCAAGTTGGACAACACAAAATGAAGCCTTTAGGAATATTGTTCAGCTTGGGGGCTCTGTTAAACAGCTGCACTCCATGGTCAAGCCGTATAAAACATAGTGTTCTGAAACTAATCATTCCTTAATTTATATGTAGTTAAACATCTACTTGCTTTTCTGTGCATGTGCAAATTCCTTTCTTAAAGGGAATAGCGTTTTTCAAAAAATAAGCACATAGCTAAGATGCCGTATCAAGATTTAAGAGATGGCAAAATGGTCTTCAATTAACGGCTTCAAAATTGTGATGAAGATAAAAAATTATTTGCCATATTGCACAATCCTGCTTTGCAATCCACTGGGGCCAAGAGGGTTACTTGCAACCGTGATTCCCTAAAGCAGGGTTGTACAACATTTTCTGGTCCAAGGGTCACATTGAGCGTCTCCCAGAGGCCACAGTAAATCTTAGATGGGTATGCACCATCTGAGACCGTTATGGCTCTTCAACTGTAAGTACCCAAAATGGCTTAGAGGTCTTGGTTCCACTCTATGGACTGCCAGAGATCAGAATAGGGGGATCAGAGGCGTCTATTTTTATAAACACACACATATGGCCTCCTCTCCAACTCTTCATCTTCTCTTTGGAGTCTCGAAACCTATCAGAGATTTTTATGATATATCTTGGGGATAAAGCCATGACTATCAGAAATACTCCTTTGAGGCACAAATCCAAATGGTTTTACTGGATTTAGGTTACTTAAAATATCATATACAGCCATAACTGTGCCCACCATAACAGTGAATGCAGCTATCAAAAGATGTATATTCCTTTCTGAAGTATGAGGACAGAGACAAAGCATGTTTGTGTCATGATGGGTGAGGGCCACATAGAGGGACACTGAAGGCCACATGTTGTGCAACCCTGTCCTAGGGGAAAGAGGTTATAGGAAAACACTTTATTGAATGATTGTTTCCTTTTATCCAAACATGACCTGGATGCTTATGTTTGAACTACAGATAAGGCTTAATGCACATTGCCATTACAGATCCATAATATGGGGCTAATTGTCTATTGTGGTGGCATGCTGGAATTTATACAAAATCCTTGAGGATAACAATTGGTGCATACCCTAGTATACAGCTATTATCCGATAGTAGCAATTCTTCTAGTCGAGAATATATACTGTCTCTATACAATGCACACAGTGTCAATAGGGCTGTGTGCCACCATACAGGTGCACATACATATGCTACTTGCATATGGCTGTTGCTTGAGGGCATATATACTAATATGGAGTCCATGTAAATTTACAGCAGACAGTCTAAAAATGTGAGAAATGCACAGACACTGTTGTAGCACTTTAAACTACCTTTAAATTGGCCAAGTTTACACCAATAATCTTCTTGCATGATAAGCCATGTTTATTTCCACAAAACCAGGCCTTTTTTGTTAAGCAAGTTGAAAAATCAGATAAAAGGTGTCTAGAGCATAATAAATGCATATGACATTTTTGACAGGGTTTTGGTGCAAATTACTCCAAAATTCAGCTGCAACTGCCATAGTAGATCTGCCCCCTGGATTGCAGAGCTTTTAAATGTCTCAAAAGGGAGAGTCCTATTTCTTAGGTTGAAGGATTAAGGCTCATCTTGTTCTGGTCCTGACTGATGCTCCAGTTGGTCTTATTTTTAGCACCACTTGGATGTCCTAATCTAATAAACATGGAAACCAACACCAAATGCAAACACATTAAGATATGACCTACCAAGATATGCATTTCCATTTTAAAGTGACTACACTGGAACAGAAAAAAAACTTGGGTGCTTCTTTTTCAAGAACAGCACCACACCTGTCAACTGGTTGTCCACTTCAATTAAACAGAATTAAAATATCAGAGTAAGCCTATGGACTGGTGTGGTGCAGTTTCTGGGAGACAACCACCATGTTTTTTTAACCCTCTACAACCCCTTTAACATTCTTTATCTCATAATCTTGAGTCTCCTAATACCCCACACCCAAGCTGCAGTCAGTCAACTGGTCCGAGGCAACTAAAAATTCCTTCAATGCATCGGAAATAATAAATTATCTTCTCCGAAAAATAATCCAATTGAGGAGACATCCACTTTACAAAGATTTAGCAGCATTTGCATTGTGCATGAGGGATCGCCAAAGCTCTGTCTTATAAACAGAACAAGTCTCATGTGTCAAAGTACTTTGTAAGCCAATGTCTCACATAATAATAGGTTAACTCAAGTCCTTGTTAAATATAATGAGATTTTAAAAGCAGACAGTGACTCTTATTTTCACAATTCCCCATCCACTTATGAGAACACTAATGTAATATGGAACATGTGATCATGATGGTTTCAGCAAGAATATCACGGATGCCACTTGCCACAAATACAATCCATCGTGCCTCATTCTGAATATGAGCCTCGCTAGGCTATAAACGTAGAGCAAATTGGAAAAGACAGATTGAAATCTATGAAAGTAGTATTAGCCATGTAACATGGCAGTGGTCTCTAGGATCTGCTCTTCCCTCTACGGAATCGGCTTTGTTGCTCAACAAGTTAACAAGTGCAGAAGGCAGGCTGTCTGGACATGGAATATCGTTTTATCAGCTTGTCTTTCCACCCAGTCTCCCTGGCATTCTGGTTGATCACTGTGCAGGTAACTGACACCAGAGCCGGGAAATGACTGATAAGACCATCCAAACAGAAACACAACATTTGTGCCAAGATCAGCGTGTCCTTGATCTCATGTTCACTCGGAAGAGATAGTGAAATTGCTAAAGCAGGTAGATTTATCATCATAATTAGGCTTATGAAAAAGTTGTGTACATAAAACAATTTATCAACCTGCAGAACATTACCCTAAAGTAGTCATCAACAATCAATTGTTTGACCAAAAATTAAGTTGAAGCTCTGAAGACCACAAGTTCTCAATATAACACACTTTCCAACATTCTAGGTTGTCTAAGCCTTATCTCATATAAATAAGGATTATAATTGTACGATATCAGTTTATGGTCTTTGCGCACCGGAAGATTAAGTAACCTACTAGCAGGTCATCTTCAAATAGAAGTACTGACTATCAATACTTGCTAAAGTAACCATATAGAACAAAAACAGTATGTATACTCAGTTACACCCATGATAACCTACTACAACAAATGGGCTACATACCAATAGAATGTATATAAAATGTGCAACAATACTTTCTATAAAAAACGTAGACTCACAACAAGCAATAAAATATACCATTCTACTAATACATAATTAAACATACCGCGTTTCCCTGAAAATAAGACCCTCCCGAAAGACATAGCAGAGATTTTGTTGAATTTCCGAATATAAGGCACCCCCCCCCACAAAAGAACTAACAGATAAGACATAGCGGAAATCATTGCTGCAGCTCCCCATACACAGGGCCGTCCCTAAGGGTGGGCAGAGAGAATGGAGGGGAGGAGGGTGGGTGTTACCAAGCCCCGCTCACCCCGAGAAATGGCCCTGGGACATATTGTTGTAGAAGAGTTTTGAAGGACCTGTGCAGGGAGGTCATGTGACTGATGTCACCACAGGTTCCGAACATCCCAGAACAGGAGACTGTACAAGTAAGTGAGGGATGGGAGGGAGAACAGAGCAATGATACTAACAAACACACACACACACACACACCTCTCACAGGATGGCTGATGGGACATGCTGGAACTTCTAGTTCTACAAGTCCCAGCATGTCACATTTTCCATCCTTTGAGATAAGTCACTGCACCTGCCATACAATGTCATTTACATACATATATCCTATGGTTGGTGACTCTAAACTTTAAGATAAATATACACACACAAACACACTAGTATAGCATACTATAATTTATTTGTGGAAAAATAAGACATCCCCTGAAAATAAGACACAGTGCATCTTTAGGAGCAAAAATTAATATAAGAAGCTGTCTTATTTTTGGGAAAACAGGGTAGTTAGTTACAAACACATAATGCACTTCAATATCCAATAAGGAGAAAAACATACAAGGATAGTAGCAAACCATGCCTATAAATAAAAACAAATGAGCAAAATAGTAAAACTTTATGTAAGTTGCCCATAAGTAATTATCACAAAGTAACATCACAACCATGGTTGTAATTATAGCTGTTGCGACTAAAGCAACAACTATAGGGTCCCACTCAGGAACAAGAAAATTGTTCCTTTTTATAGGGAACAAGTAGTTAGGGTCTTTCTGCTCTATAGCACTACTATTTGGGTTCCCTAGTATACAGTGATATTATATATACCCTTAAATACAGCTACATATGCTGCTGTTTAGGTGTCATGGCCCCTTCTAATTTAAAAAAAAAAAAAGTGCTTTAAAAGTATAAACACAGAAAATACAAATCATATATATACCCCAACATACGTTTTACAATGCTTTGCCTGAGGGATACCAAAGTGTGCAGGATTTGGATATATAAAGCCAGTTTATTCATCCACCTAAATGGTTTGTTCCAGCTGACTAAATGCTTCTTTAAGCAGCTAACCCTTGACCAGATTACAGGGTCTAGTGACTGGACAACCATCTAATGTCCATGCTTGTCCAGAACCAATTTCTACAGTGGCTTCTTGCACTGGCTAATAGAGGAAAGTCCAGAATGTGAGGCTACAATCTATGATGCCCAAGTGTCTTAATAGTGCATAAGGACAGGAATGTTAAGTTGCCCCATTAAACCATTGTGGTCCCATTTAACGTAGTAGGTTTATATCCTCATAAAAAAAAAGCCTGAAGCACAAGATCCCAACAAAAGACAGGGTGTCCTGAAGAACCACTATTGATATGATCGCTAGGAGGAGAACTGGCACATAATAACAAGAACAGCAATGTAAATGTCAGGTATGTCATCAATGTCAATGCCGCAGCAATACCCAGGGTATGGCAGCATCCTGTAAACATTCTGGAAAGACGAGCCAGCCAAGTACAATAAATTATTCAGCTTTATATAATGAAATGGATTTAATACATAATATGGATTTAAACATCTCCATAAATACATGATTTGCATACTGTATGAATCCTATGCCTTTGCATCACTCAGAGAGTTCTACTGGGAAATTCTCACCTAATAATCCCAAAACTCCCCGGTAAATACCACCAGCTTTTCATCAAGCTGCCTAATTGTACAATGTAATCCAGGCAGGTTGGAAACATCAATGTGCAATAAAGCAGATCTGCCCTCTACAGCAGGGCTCCCCAACTCTAGTCCTCAAGGCCCACTAACAGGTCATGTTTTCAGTATCTCCCACAGAATGCACTGACAATAATTAAGTCACCTGTGCAATGCTAAGGAAACCAGAAAACATGACCTGTTAGTGGGCCCTGAGGACTGGAGTTGAGGACCCCTGCACTACAGCATGTGTCAAATTTAGGGCCGGGTGCAGCCCCTCGGCCTATCACATCATTTTATGTGCTCCGCAAGAGCTTAGATACAGCGAGCAGGAATGGACAAGGTTTGGTAACGGCTCTTTACTATTCCTGGAGGATGTAGCCAGTGCTTGGCTGAGATGGCAGCACCAGCACAGTGAGCGGGTCTTGGATTCGGAGCTCCAGCACACACCTTCTCATTGCTCTATTTAGCAACTGACAAGCAGTGGCACAGCACTGACAGCCCTGCCGAGACACCCTAACCACCCACCAAGGGCAACCATAATGACCCTATATAGAGACAGAGGCAACAGCCTGTGTGGGTGCATCCTCTGATCAAGTATGAGGACACACTTTCTTCTGGCTCAGACAGAAAAGCTGAAGAAGAAAAATGATCTTGCAATATTGCATCTCCTGCTACGAACAGATTGTCCCCTAGAAGCATTGCTTGTGGAGTAGAATACGGTGCTGCATTGGGGAAATATATGGCAGCATTCAGCATTTATTGCTTCATAATATGGAACCATAGGGACTTGGGATACCACGGTATAGGCTTTCAGTGCATGGATTTGCCATGTTAATATGAATTTGTAGTGACTCTTGTGAGATAAATGGCTGCAGAGCCTTTCTTTTTAATAAACCACATAAGAGAGGAGAACTCAAGGACATCTATGTATGGGAGATTTTTATTTTTAAAATATTTTTCTCCCCCTCAGGAAGACCATCTGGAGTGCAAAAACTAACAATGCAGACTATAGTAATTCACAGCAAATCTATAACCTACAATTCTACACAAGTCCATTTAACTCTTCCACATCTTCGTCTACAACCACTTTGTGTCATAATAGAAATTAATGTTAATGGATATATGTATTTAGTCAGCTTTCCATTTTTCTTCTGTGCAGCTGTAACTCTCATCCCCTGATGCTGTCTTTTAATAGAACTTCTTATGTTTTCTAATTAGTTCTTTTGGTGAATTAGAGCTTCACAACCTTAGTTACAATAAAAGCCAATTGAACTTAACCAAGGTTCATTTTAAGTCCATCTGGAGGTTGTTAAGACAAGGATGTGGTTTAAAACATTCTTCGGTGTGCTTTGCATACTCCCTGTAGAGGTAGCTCATTTGAACTGTTCCTCTATTCTCAGAGATGTAGAAAGTGGTGTCGAGACTAATTGGAACACACCAATGTTCAGCTGGGGGTTATTGCAATGCAGTGATGATTGTCTTTGAACTTACTGCGCTCTTATTAAATCTGCATGTTGCATAATGTAATTGATTTGGTAAGTGTCTAGAACCGACAGATATTGAATACAAGAGAGGATTAATGCAAGTCTCATGTAGCCATATGATTGATCATTTCATAGAAAGACTTCCCAGTTCTGTGCACTTTTTAGCATCTTAAAGGAACGCTCCATTAGATGTCCTAACCTTATCATTCAATACTTCAGCAAAAAAATACCTCCACCAAACTTTACTTCACTTTATGAAACAAGCAGTGTTGTAGAATTCTGGTAAATGAAGCCAAGATCTAGGTCCTATAACTGCTCAGCTTAGCTAGACTAAGAAAGGTGGCTGCACTAAATAAGGTGACTTAACTTGCCTGATGGAGTCCCAATGCAGCCAGAGACATGTGGGAGAACTTTTTCTGCAATAAGGTAAGTTAAGCTGGTGGTTTAAACAATACTGAAGGCATCAGGGGCGTAACTAGAAATCATTGGGCCCCATAGCAAAATGAGATGAGGTCCTACTACCTAATGACAACTTCAAACAGCAGCAGAAGTAGCAATAATTAAATATATAAATAATACCGGCATCTATCCCAGAAATCACATAGTAGAGCTGGAGAGCAAAGAACCACCAACTACTTGTTTTCTATAAAAAGGAACAATGTTCTTGCACTTGAGTGGGGCCCCTTCAACATCTGGGCCCCACAGCTAGTTGCCCCCTCTTTTGTTAGGCCTTTTTTTTTTGGGGGGGGGGGGGGGGAAGGGTGGGGGGATGAAGGATTGGCACATTGATTGCTTTATTGCCAACTGGAATATCTGGGTGACTACAGCAAAAAGGGCATCCCTCTGAGACCCCCATAAAAGTTGGCAAGTCTCCCAGTTTCCAGGTACCTACAGTCAGGTAGCTCTGATCCCAGCCATTTAGATCCATAAGTTTTAAAGTCAATAGTCGCACCTAGATGGCTGAATGGGGTAATAAGGGCTCCCTCCGATCTTGGGGTGCCAATACTTGCTGTGGCGGCCAAAGAGCCAAATAATGGAACTACCATAGAGTTTATCATACTGCTTGTTACATGCATAATACAAAGCAATACAGTAATCAAGCAATCACATAGTCTAATACCATATTGGGACTTTAAAAAAAAATGTTTGAACGAAAACAAAATAGAAAAGAAAAAAACTGCTGTTTCCCCAAGATAGCACCACAGAATAGGTTTCACCGCGTTTGTAACAATAAAATCTATTAATGTATCATGTTATTTAAAGGAACACTCCATCTTTTTTGTTTTAGTTTAATACAAATTGTTTTTTCTGGGAAACCCCAAGTTAAATTTTGCTTGCCTGCAGCCAAATACTAGATCTCTCATTGCTGCCACAGGGTCATGTGATCTGCGCACCCCCTGCCAGCCCCCAAATTTGGGTTAGAAAGGGAAGAGGTTGTGGCACTTCACCAAATGGGTGGCGCGCAGCGCCCTTCCTGTTCAAAAAGCTAAGCAAAGGGAAACAGAAGACCAAAAAAACCCACGTGGAAAAAAAGAACTTTAGAGGGAGAGTATAGTTTTTTGGGGTTTTTTTGTCCGTTTCGCATGGCCAGCTTGCTAATTTTTATTCGAACCAAACCTGTAAAGCCCAAAACATAGTTACTTCTGCTTATTTATACTCTAATGGTGCTTTTATGACATGAAATAAATTAATGTTGAATTTTATATTTTTACCACATTAGCGTGCCAGCTCTGGAATTTCTATTGAATTTGGGTGGATTGGGAGGTCAGCCACCATACTCCACCACTCTTGAATTTCCTTTTAAAAAGGGCAAGTGTGTCCTAACTGTCCCCAAATTTAAATGATTTATAGAGTGGGGGAAAGGGACCTTTAAAAAGAGGGCTTGGTTTTAAAAAGGGGGGGGCCCTGGCCCTGTAAAGGTGTTAGCAGAATAAGGGATCACCCCAGGAGGAAAAAGTATTTAGAGACAAGTGGCGTACTAATAACTACTAGGCATAATATACATCCCTATCTATAGAACGTGATCAGTAACAGTTGTTTTGTAGTATTCAATTGCAATCCTAGTTTTCCCATACATAGTGGATTGCAGACGACCGGGTCTCTGCTGGTAACCTACCGTGTATTTGGGGTTTTCAGACACTTTAATTCAGCTGATGTGATAGACATAAAGGGGCCCCGGGCTGGGGCCCCCGGGGGACCGGGGGTCCCCCGGTGGGCCCCCCCCACCCTTGGGCCCCCGGGGGCAGTTTCCTCGCCCCCGGGGCCCGGCCCCGCTCCGGTCCCTTTGGCCCGGGGCCCGCGTCCCGAAACCCCAGGGACCGGGCCCGGGAGCCGGGGGCTAAAGTTCCCCACTCCCCGGGGGTGCGCCGGTGTTTACGGAGCACAGCGCCCTAGCGCTGCCTCCCCTGATTTCCCGGCGGCTGAAGGGGTTAGGCCCTTTAGCCTGCCCGGGGGCCGGGCCCCTACTGCCCAAAGTAGGCGGGGCGGTAAGTCACTTCACGCGCCGCCCAAGACAGGGGGGCAGGAGGGCCCGGGGGCCAAGGGGGCAGGGCCCGAGCCAGGTAAGTGACTGTTTGTTGGGTTTTTTTTTTTTTTAAAACCCACCCGGGGGCCCCGGGCTAAATTTAAGGGGGCCCCTTCAAAAAAAGGGGGGCCTGACTACTAGGGGGGCCGGGTACAATAAGGGGGGGGGCCCTGACCCATAAGGGGGGCCTGGGCTTTCAAAAAGGGGGGCCCTGACTACTAGGGGGGGCCCCGGTACAAAAAAGGGGGGCCCTGAAATAATAGGGGGCCCCGGGTTTCAAAAAGGGGGGCCCC